>CM077228.1:9103083-9333083 GCA_039654775.1 Spinibarbus caldwelli | reverse complement strand
AACAGATCACATGTTCGCCTCAGCTGCACGTAACTGGCCACAGCAGTGACATAATCCCCACCTGATTCAACTATTTCTGAACATGATGTCACCTTCATGCTTAAGATTCCTCTGCTCTCCTTTTAAGGAGTGTCTTCTCAGGGCACGGCTTTGTAAGAGCCATTAGCTGGGTTTCCATCCAAAGTTGCAAATTTAATTTAAGCGCAAAATTGGAATATCACATAAAAAAATTTGCGAATAAGCACCGTTTCCATCCAACGAGCCAAAGAGCGCAAAATCGTCACTTCCTGATACACTGGAACTAAATATCACTAAGAAAAGTAGGAGAAGCCACTGAATATAATAATTTTCTTATGTAATAAATTGTTTGTGCTTCAGAATGAGCAGACGAAACAATAAATGCGGTCATTGCTTTCGGAGGCGGATGCCTGCTGTTTGGGAATGCAGTCGTGTAAGACAGTTCGGATGCAGTTATACAGAAATACTTTGATGACAGACTTTGCTCGGACATTTAAGAATGACCATTACATTTCAGATGCTGTGCAAGCAGATCGGTTTGCTGGTTAGTCATGTTTTGCCATCCCATAGCACAAAGTCACATGACTTTTTTTGATGCACATGGAGGAGTTTATTCGCAAAATGCGTTTCAATCTCCCATTATTCACATTAACCCTTTTCGCACAAGTCAAAAACCACCTCAATGGATTTTTCTTCTCAATGTGGCATTTCCATTAATCGTTTCAGATGCGATACTTCAAAATGCGCATAAAAGCAGGGTGATGGAAACATAGCTATTGTTACAGTATGACAAAAAATAAATAAATCTTGAAATGACATCAAAAATGACACAAAAATGACAAAAAAAAATCATCTTGCTAATGACGTCATACCCATGCCTGAGTCTTTCTTGGTGCCATCTGAGATGATCTCCACATGGTCACCATCAACGTCGTAACTGAAGAAATCATTCAAGTACGTTTTGGACCTCTGACCTCCAAAAACGTACAGGCAACGATTTCTCTGTGGGAGAGAAAAGAAAAACTGTCAATAAAAATTCCACTTAACACCAATAAATTCATACCAATAAACACCAATAAATTCAAAAACTCAATCAATCATCTGTCTTAAAACCATTTTTGTAATCAACTTTCTTAATATATGTGTATAATTTTTAGTGCTAATTCATACCAGAAAAGCCACAAATGCATCTATCAAAAATATGAGGTCAGCGTGCAATATATCCAAGTTGCAGCTCAGAGTGCTTTATGGGTCATTACTAAGGAGACGGACCGTGTGGAAGAGCATGCAGTGTCCGATACGGGACTGAATGTCCTCCGGCCCGGCGTTACACGAGTCTTCTCTGAGCAGACTCCAGCTGCCAGCTTGACAGTGATATGCGTAAAGCCCGCTGAACTGAGGTTCTGACGTCCGGCCGTCATCCACGCTGCCGTTACATGTCAGAATCCGACCACCAAAAGTGTAAATCATGTGTTTCTCAGAGTCCATGCACATCTGGGATAGAGAGAAAGACAGACGGTTTATCCAAATACCTGAGAGATACTGAACTGTACATCATAAACCTGTACAAGGGAGACTCATGGTGGTATGTGGGCATATATCCATTTAAAATACATACCTGGTGGTCGAACACGAGTTTGGGTCCTCCATCAGCGGACGTGTCTTCGCTTAGGAGAGTCCACGTGTTGGCATCAATATCATAGCAGTAGAAGTCACTCTTCAGTGACTTGCTGTTTCTGACAGAGGAGTCCAGATAACGGCCCAGCGTGTAGATTTGCCTCCGCTGAGAGTCGATGCACATTTTGTGACACGACCGAGCACTGGGACCGTTCTAAAAGAAATATATCATAACCTTTATAGTTTTCACCTCTTAGTCAGATCACCTATAGATCAACTGATACATACAGCACACAAAAATTGTTTGTTTGTTTTTCAAAATTGCATTTTTCCTCAAGTTATAAAAAAAACTTTTTTAGCTTTTAAAGGGATAGTTCACAGAAAAATGAAAATTCTGTCATTAATTACTCACCCTAATGTCATTCCAAACCCGTAAGACCTTTGTTCATCTTCAGAACAGAAATAAAGATATTTTTGATGAAATCCGAGCTTTCTGGCTCTTCATAGACAGCAATGCAACTACCACGTTCAAGGCCCAGAAAGGTAGTAAAGAAAGATATCATTAAACTAGTCCATGTGACATCAGTGGTTCAACCATAATGTTATGAAGCTAGAAGAATCCTTTTTGTGCACAAAGTAAACAAAAATAAAGACTTCATTCAACAATTGCGCATGCATCGTGGTACTGTCGTGCCTCGTGAATGTGTCGAAGACTGACACAGAAGACAAGAAATTGTTGAAAAAAGTTTTTTTTGTTGTTTTTGTTTTTTTTTTGGGGTACAAAAAGTATTTTCATATCTTCATAAAATTAAGGTTGATCCACTGATGTACATGGACTATTTTAACAATGTCTTTACTACCTTTCTGGGCCTTGAATGTGTCAGCTGTGTTGCTGTCTATGGAGGATCAGAAAGCTCTCGGATTTCATCAAAAATATCTTAATTGGTGTTCCAAAGATGAACGGAGGACTTACAGGTTTGGAACGACATGAGGGTGAGTAATTTATGACAGAATTTTCATTTTTGGGTGAACTATCCCTTTAATTAGTCTCTCAGTGAATAATGTTTTACAAGGTACTAGGACTTGATAATGTGTTCTCTGAGGAAGAACTAGTCACTGGAATATCCAAGATTACAGTTATCAAATCTATGGGCACGTAAACTAGATAAGTAAATTACACACTGTTGTCAGTTACACTTGTGAAAAATAAAATAAAATACTGAAAAAAATAAATAAATAAATTTGGGATGGACATAAATTCATTTGTGAGTGCTGGTCTACTTTTGTGAGATCATTCATTCAGATGTACCCACCCCTGAAACATCCCATAAGGCAAACAACTGCGGTTGGCCATATCATATATCAGTCAGGCAGCCCCTTCCTGCATTAATGGGCAGCTCTTAGTCTATGCTGGAGAGTGTACCAGACTTTATGCAGATTTAAGCAGCCAAAGAAATCTCCATTATAACTTCCATCAGCACTGTGGTGTCACTCTACATATTTTCCATTGCAATCACTTCATTCTCTTCCTCATTCACAAACTACAAAAACCATTTAGTCAAAAATCCCCATCTAAATAACCTACAGATGAAGGAGTACACATCACTCAGTGAACTTTGCACAGAAAGTGTAGCGAAGTATGCGAAACTCAATGACATGATGGAAACATCTAGGGGATTTTTGTGCCAATCAGCTGAGTAATATTCGAAAGAAATTCCTCTTTTACTTTCTCTCTTACCTCTTTCTCTGTATCCCTGGAGATACAGGCCCATTGATTCTCCTTCACACTGTACGCCCAGAAATCAGCCAAGTCCTGCGTTCCATCCCAGCCACCAAACAAATATACAGTTTCTGACGAACAAAGAGGCGAATACAGAAAACAGAAAGAGAAAGCAGCGGTGAGTGGGTGAGGCGTTTTACACCTTTGTAAAAAATTCAATATGAAATCGAAGGATAAACACTATTATGGTATTTTAAAAGCTGTTAGAAATCATCATATTCTTGAAAGGCACTGAGTGCTGAGGTTGGAAGGCTGATGTCGCCATGGTGATAAGCAGAGACAGTTGTTTGAGCTATTGAGCGTCAGCTGAGCTGTACAGCGGGTTACTTGAGGTTAGTTTGAATGCACAGGGCCACATGAGGGCTGCGGGGATCGATTGTTCCTCTAACAAGCAGCTCACAGATTCACATGCACATTTAAAACAGCCCTTAACTCGCAACAGCGAGGCTAAATGCAGTCTTAGCTTGCATTCCACTAAAAGCAAGACAGGACAAGCTACATAGTGCCGCAATAACCGCCCAATTAGAAACTTTGCAAATCAGCCATCTGACGCAAAACGTACCTGTCTGAACATCAATGACCATCTGATGACCTCCTCTCATGCCCGGCCTGTTATCATCACCATCACCTAATCAGAAAAAAGGAGAACAGAAGTGAATTGAAAGTTGTGTGTGTCAGGAACAAGACACACACCGAATATCAATACAGCCCTTATGTCATTTAATACAGCAGACGAGGATTCCCTGGAGTCCAGCATTCAGATTCAGAGCAAGAGGCCGCCACTTGTGTGTTCTGTCGTACCTTTGTTACATTTGGGGATGATCTGACTCCAGCGTGGCTTATAATCCTGCTGGCTGATGTACTGATTAAACAAACCATCTGGAAGAGAACAGATAAAGAGTCAAGTGTGCACTTTAATTTGCTAATGCATGCTCCCTGAGTGGGAAACAATCCAAGTGTACATTAGGTTCTAATTACCGTAAATTTACACTGTGACCACAAAAGAGAACACGTAAGAACATGAAACACAACGGCAAACGCCATGTAAAATACTTTCTCCTATCCCGTTCTAATACTGTATGTAGAAGCTGATTCCTTCTAAAAATCTTTAAACACAGTGTTAGTTCTTGACTAGCCTGACAGTGGATCAACCAATGGCTCAAGCCTGAGGGTGGACTATTTGTTTTGTCTGAAGAAAAGCCAGTTAACAAGTCTCTAATATTGCTCACCAAGGTCACAATAAAACGACATATTTTATACCAATTAAACCTGACAACAACATTGGCTCGTTCCATGTGTCCTGCATCAATACGCCATTTCTACGTCATAGCATATGAGCAAAACTTTCCAGTTTCTGTTTTGAATCCGATCAAGTGTTTACATGTCATATTGAATGGATTAGAAAAGGTTTATCCCACCCCTCTCAACCCGATTGAAATTTGAATCTGTTTGGGCATTTTTATTCCAATTGATGTGTTTACATGGAGCATTTTCATTCAGATTGGACTTTTAAACAGATTGTAATTGGAATACAATGCTCCATGTAAACGTACCTACTGAGTACACCATTTTCAAATCAATCGAAATATTCCAAGGTTTACTTTAAATTTAAAAAACATTTATGCAAATGTCTTGCTAATAGAAAAAAGAAGAAAAAAAAAAAAAAACCTTGCTACGTGTACTGTGTTAGGTTAACCGAGACTTGTAATAGCACTTGCATGTTGTTGCTCTTTTGTTGGTTTTGATTGCTTCTATTGTCCTCATTTGTAAGTCGCTTTGGATAAAAGCATCTGCTAAATGACTAAATGTAAATGTAAATGTAATAGCTTGCATGAAAAGTGGACACACATTCGGCAGGTTGAATCATAACCAGGTGAACTTTTAAGTTGCACATTACTGACATATGACCAACACTGTTATGGAAACTATAACTCTCAACTGTGAAACCACCCACAGGTTTGTGTCAAAAAGCAGCATGTTGGTGTTTTTTCTATCATTATGACTCACTGTGTTATTTAAAATGTATGGGAATGTTGAAATATATAAAATCCATAGTTCCTCATTTTTTAACCTGCACCCTTCAGTCAGTACAACAGGGAAACATTAGTTCAAGTGGGAGCATTTGAAAAACAAGTTTTGCAAAGCAGTAAACAATCACTATTCAAATAGTGAGAATATGAGAAAGCGTTGAGTCTCTTTGAAGTACAATCTGCTGTATAATACTGCAATTGTGCCATAATGTGAGAGTGTGCCATAATAAACAGTGAGAGCAGTGTATTTTAAAAATATAACACTTCTAACACACTAAAATCATGTCTAGTCTGTGTCAAGTAAAACAGACTGTTCGAGCGGAGATCATCTTTGTTTGACATAAAATGTCAACAAGGATGTACTGGCTTGCAATGTAACACGATTATAATACAGAACCATTCTGTTGCCTACAGTGAACCAACATGCCCACATTCTCTACTTAATGAATGTGGCACAGATACATATGATGAAACACAGGGTGAGGTACCTCTCACAGCTTTGTCTATGAGCTCCTCGCAGGCGTCAAAGTCTCCTCTGAGGACCAGCCGCTCATGGAGGTGCGTGAGCATGGGATGCTCCAGAGCGATCCGTGTTTTCTTCTGCAGGGACTCGAAGGCTTCTGTGTAGTTGTGCTGCCGGAAGTGTTTCAGGCACAGGCGGATGGCCTCCTGTTCACGGTACTGTCAGGAAAAAAAAACAAAGCACTTTAGCTGTAACGTGCCATCAATCCAAGTTTAATACTGCGCAGGGTTGGGCCGATAGACGATGCCATCGTCCATCGCCGAGGGCTGATAGACATCACGATGCTGAGCCGACATTGTGACCCCCCCCCCATATCCCCCGCAATCCGCCGCCTCCCAATACCGTGTTTGGAAAGAAAATTATGTGTACTACGGAACCCCAAAAGAGAATAAATATGAGATGGGAGGAAAATACATATTTCAATACTTTCTCTCGCAGTTATATCATTGGCTAATTATACTGTATTGTATATAATCACGGGCATCAGGGAGCCTCTATTATGCCTGGCGTTGAAACTGCTTTTGAATGCACGATCGCTTTTTAGTTTCACTTTCACTTTCGAGATTCGCGATCACGCGAGTTACTCTGTTTATACGGCAGTACTTACCACACATTTTACAAGATTAGATGTTTGTCAGTGGTGCTGAGGATCTGCAAACCATTCACCATGGTCCTCAGTCATCTCTCTTTACTCTGTTTATGTGGTAAGTCAAATTTTATGTACTGTAATGTAACCGTTAGCAATAGTTATGCATTTCCCGTGTCTTTGTGAATATGGATTCACACTTCGGGCACACCCCCTAACTCCATCCTCCCTCCCGCCCCCCAATGTCATCGTCTATCGCGATGTTTCACTGTAGACATCGTCCGATGCCAATTTTGCAGACATCGCCCAAACCTAATACTGCGTGAAACTGCATGAAACATTTCTTTGTGACATTCATCCTCAAAGATGGATGTGGATGTTTGAACACAACTCACCTTACTGTACCAGTTAAGGCAGGGCTGGACAACGTCTGGATCTTCTATGCCGTGCAACTCAATATACCAGATGCTGAAGTTAAAGCTGGGCCCCCATGACATCAGAGGCACTGTACATAACCAACCAAACACACACAGACAACATCAAGAGAGGACATTCACACTTTGCTTTAAAAAAAGAAGTCAAATTTTCCATTCTCAAAAGAATCTCAGACATTTCAATGTCTGAAACACACAGCTTGCAATATCGCAAGAGAAAAATCTCGTCAAAAGAGTTCAGCGTTCACACAAGCACTTGTTTGTTCCATCAAAGACTTGCAGAGTCATTCAATCACTCACTCAACTCATTGTCTTCCTCTGAAATCATGTGATGACTGATCTTTCCCCTAAATGTGTCACCACATGAGTTCACCGGGTCTTTTGTTCGCTCTTTCTGTAAACACTCACCTATTTTAATGAACCTGCAGGGAAACATCTGCTCATCTATCTTGTGCTTTAGCGTGAATGTCTCCTTGTTGAAGTCATTCTTAAGGCCACTAGGATTAGATGAGGAAGACAGTCAATGACCTCATCACATCACAAGAAGCCATTTCCCCAAACATTACTCACTTCGCAAGAAACACAATAAGTCATTTTATTAAATGTTTGTGTTCTGGGGCTCTATTACTAAGTTAAGTATATCCGGCCACCTGCTCTCGAGATGCTCTAAAATCTATGAGTCTGTAAAGCTTATTTGACATAAAGATTAGCCAGTACGTAGATTGTAATCACAAACTAACATTCTCCGACCAGTCTCACCTAGACAAGAGTTCCGTCATGTTTTCTTCACTCATGCCTCCGAACACTTTGAACTTCTTCAGGTTGCACACGTGGGTTTTCTCATATTTGCCATAGGTGATGCTCAGAACGATAGCTGGTCTCTCCAGTTTTAAGATCAAGTACTGAGTAGCAGAAAAGAAATAAAAATTGTTACTCCAAAGCAATTCTAATCCGAAATGTTCTAGCCACAACAATCAATTTTATCAAAAACTATTAAGATCAAAAACAGTCATCCATAACATATTAATAACTTTACAATTCATTTAAAAACTTTTACCACATGAGTAAATCTAGACCTATTTCTAATATCATTTATCATTATGCATGTTTAAAGTCACACATCAAGTATGTTTTGTGATAAAAGCAAAAAAGGGGAAATAAAAGTTCCCCAACAAAACTAGCATACATTACAGTTCAAAAGTATGGGGTTGGTAAAATTTAAAATAATAATAATAAACAAAATAAATAAGTACTTTTATTCATAAAGAACGTATTAAATTGATTTAGAATGACAGTATAGACATTTATAATGTCTATAATATTTTTTTAATGTGTTTTTGATCAAATAAATGTTCCCTTTATAAGCATAAGAGACTCCTTCCAAAAAATCTTACCAACCCCAAACAATTGAAGAGTAGTGTATGTCCTCGCAAAACTTGGAAAACTGGGCAACAAGTTGTACGGGCCACTTTTCTGGTATTTTTTCCTCCATGACAGTATCCATCTGCATATCACTATCCATTTTGGATGTAAAATTCCTTATTTTCTTATTAATACATTAAAGGATCTTCCGTTCCTCTGTGAACATTACAAAACACAAGGAAGATATGTTCTTGTGTTTCTGGTGCATATAAAGACACACTAGATCAAAATGGCCAGAGACTGCGAGTGACAACACCCACTTCAGGTGCAGGTGGACAGGAGGGGATATTACTCATGCTGCCCTCATGAAAACAATTCAATCAACTGTAGAAATCTATGACAGAACAGACCGTAATCACAGCTTGTAAATTATTGCTCGGAACAAACGCAGCTTGCGTAGAGACCCTAAAAATGAATGGGTTACTGTCATTGAAGACAGGAAGGGTGAGGAAAATATTTCACACAGACTGACTGCGATATTCCATCCACCAGCACTGATGGCCACCTGCACTAAGAGCCTGCACCCTGGTTTTCCAACATTCAGCATTTAACCCACAGATGAAATATTCATTGAACTTTCTATAATGATTTACAACATGTAGAGAGGTAATTTCTGGGAAAAAAAAAAAGGAGAATGACAGGAACTATGATTTCGTAAAACTCTGATCTCTGCAGAGGGTAACTGTACTTTAAGTGAAAGGATGAGTGTGGAAGGACACGAGTGAGAAAACACAAGGCTTTGAGTTCGGGCTGGAGGTTAAAAGTTGAGGGTGCATGTTACTGTACCGCCAACACGCACTTTCGATTTCCTTATTGCCTAACCACAAGTCTGTCTGCGCTGCAATGGTCTGTGCCACAAGGCCGGCAAAGAAAAGACACTTCCTCTTTCCAAAAGAAGATGAAAGCAAGGCACAGTGTCAATGAATGAAAATTTCAACATAACCAGGCATGCTAATATCAACAACTGTCAACATTGAAACACACATCTCTGAAGCCAAACACAAATACCTGTTAAGGCACAGAGACCTTTTTTATATTTTTCCCCCCATTTTTTAAAATTATTATTATTCCTATTTTATTTTGAGATGTTTTACTTTTCATTGCATTGTAGCACTCTGAGCGTGAGAAATGCACTTAAAGGAATGTGTTTTCATTATTATTATTAAAACTTGTCACATAATAAATGAGCACTGAACATGTCTGCAAATCATTTGCAGAACAAATAATCTGAAAATCTGAATAAAATCTGAAATGTTTTCTTGTTAATTTCAGTTAATTTTTTTTATAATTTTGCTGTGTGTTTTTGTCGTTTATATTAGTTTTTTATGTTTATATAGTTCTTATACATTTGTATTGCAGTTTTAGTTATTTTAGTACTTAAATTAAAAAAATGAAATTGATACCATGGCAACTAGCTGAAATACAATAAGTTTACTTTTTAAATTCAGTTAATGTTTTTTGTTTGTTTTAGTGTTTTGTTAACAATAATAGCCCTGATACAGGAACTACTGTCCAGCTCAGTACTGAAAGGCATAAGCAGAATTTACCTGTGGAGGGTAGTTGCTCTCAGATGACCACCTGGAAGACTGATCGTTAGGTTTGTCCACTAAAATATTCCTGCAAACAAACAAAATATGAAAGAGTTAAAGAAAAGCGTAAGGCACCACAAACATTTTTAAAACTTTTTTGCATGCATAATGGAAAAGTTGTGCAGATCTTCCATAGAATTATGCTGTCACCATGAATGCACAAGCATCCAGTGCTGCCAACTTTCTAATTGTGATGCATGCTCATAGATGAATACATGCACAAATGTGCCTTGTTTATACAATTATGCTTGCAATTGGATTATGCTGGTTATGCCAAGTCCAACACAGCTCTGCTTGCTAGTTAAAGTTCAAAAAGCATGTAAGCTTGAGGTGAAGGGCAAAAACAAAACTGGCAAGAGTACACGGGTGTCACAACAATATATGCTTCACCACTAACTAATGCATGAACGCGTGCACTGTTTATGTCAGCCTACTACAGCACATTTTCCTCTAGCTGTCATATCTAACACAAGGATTACAAAGAAGGTATGCAAATTAGTAATACATGATCCATTTTACATGACACAAATTGCATGGATATTATGGGACAGGCAGCAATAACCAACCAGCTCATTGGCTGTGTTTCAAAACTAAGTGAGAGACCGCGTTTCATAGGCTGTCTAGATAGGCAGCTCACTTGTTTCGAAACTCTGCTACTTCATGCCTTGCTAGATAGCTAGAAATAACAGCATATTTCGTACAAATGCCCCTGTTACATACATTTTGCCATGGAAGTACTGTTATATAATATTGTAGATTAACAAAAACAGAAGAAGAATAAAAGAGGGGATAAAAATAGTCTGTGACTCTCAGTGTCATATTAACGTTATAGTCACCATAGCATCTTTATGTATTTTAAAACAGTAACAGGTCGTCTAATTAAGCTGTATTTCGAACATATATTTTAAATAAAGACGAAAACACCGATTTAAATAGCATTCAGCGATTTGCGGTTTGTTTACTTTTACAGTTCAATATAGTGAACTAACGTTAGCCATTTAGCTAACCGGCTACATACTGCAGTTCGGATTTATATTTTAAGTATAAATAAACACAGTGCTGTAAGACACATGTCAGGTTCTTAAAAGAGCATCATGATCTATATAATGATATGAAAAATACAAAAAATTAGGTGTACTTCAGGCGTGTTATTTGTATAAACTCACATGGGCTGCTTCATACTAGCCTAACCTAGCATGCTAACACGACTGTCAAGTCTTCCCATTATCATACATGTATAGCCGTTTTCAGACTTTTGCACATCTAAATGCACATTAATATGTAAAATTAGATATTCGTTTGCTTTGTTGCTTGCAGTTTATACATTTGCGGCAGCTTTATGTACCCGTCTGCTGTAGCCCGGCCCGTTGGTTAGATAAAGTCATGGATTTGATTAATATTACAGCGTTATAAACTGTCTATGTATATTTAAGAGCAGATATAGAGTCTCAGCGCGAGTGTTTAATGTGCGTTACTCACTCGGGTAAATATGTAGAGGAGTACGAGCTCCATTTATAAACACTGTAGGAGAGCACTCTGCTGTCAGGAGCCACCGCCATCTTGATGCACGAACGAAACACTTACACACACTCATATACATGCATACATAGCCTATTCACACACACACACACACACACACGCAGAGAGAGAGAGAGAGAGAGAGAGAGAGAGAGAGAGAGAGAGAGAGAGAGAGAGAGAGAGAGAGAGAGAGAGAGAGAGCAGGCACGCAATCTTAAAGTGGAACAGGACTAAAACATTATGTGGCCCTTAGTAAAAAATAATAAAAACATAACTAAATAAATGCTCATAGTACACATAATAAAGGAATTTCTTCATTCTGATAAAATAGTGTTTTTAGTATAGCTACTTTGAATCAATCCTAAAGGGTTTAAAACTCATTATGTAGGCTGTTGTAAACTAGGAAAACTTTTCCCTCTTCTTTATCACCTAATATTTTCATGGGACCTAGATTACACTAATACTTTAAATGAATCATCCAGCGATGGCTGAACTATTATTAATCATTACAATGAGGCTCAGAGCAAATTTACTCCTGCTAAGCCTGAAATAGGCTATTCTTGACACAAGCAAATGAACCAGTGGCTATACTCCAAGAGGCTACCCGCCCAAGGGGCGATCCCATCCTCGTAGCCAAGGAGCCAAGCGAGGGATGAGGGGGCGGAGGTGCTGTATTGTTTGAGTGAACTGTAATCCTCTCTAATTCCATGCAATCGAGGGTCTTTTATCTGCCGATTAGCAGTGGGCTTCAGTTTTCACATGATCTCACGGGCTCTTTGATATGACAAGAAAATGCAATGAAGAGAAGTCATCTTTGAAGAAGTTGGAAAGTTTAGACAGATGGATAGATAGACAGATAGATAGATAGATAGATAGATAGATAGATAGATAGACCAAAAAATGAAAATTGCTGAAATTTTATTCATCCTTAGGATATCCAAGATGTGAATGTGTGCCATAGATATCTATCTATCCATCTGTCTAAACTTTCCAACTTCTTCAAAGATGACTTCTCTTCATTGCATTTTCTTGTCATATCAGATAGATAGATAGATAGATAGATAGATAGATAGACCAAAAAATGAAAATTTGCTGAAATTTTATTCATCCTTAGGATATCTAAGATGTGAATGTGTGCCATCAGAATGTTAGCAATATTCTGAATAGACTCATATCATATGGACTCATATTTTAGCCAGAAACGGTTTGAAGTTACAAACGTTTGTTTTTTACAAATGCAGCTTTTCACTTCATAATACTTTAATTGATGGACTGGAGTTGTGTGGATTATTTGTGGATAATTGTGATGTTTTTATCAACTGTTTGGACTCTCATTCTGACGGCACCCATTCACTGCAGAGGATCCACTGGTGAGTAAATAATGTAACGGTAAATTTTTCCAAATCTGTTTCAGTGAAGAAACTAATTTATTTACATCTTGGATGACCTGAGGGTGAGTACATATTCATCAAATATAAATTTTTGGTTGAACTATTTCTTTAAAAGGTAACAAATATGATTGACCTGCCGGTCAAAATGCCTTATCAGTGAAGCTAATTATTAGAGACTGCCGAAGAACACAGTGACCTTCTAGATAAATGCATTCTGCCTTTAGTTGATCATAGCACGTGGATGCTGTCTTTTACCGGAAACGAGCTGATGTAAGGAATGAGAGGTAATGTCATTTCAGCTAAGTGCACTTCCAGATCTTGGCAAGAGCCCTTTTAATTTACCGCAAATGGATGGGGACCGTTTGTGTATCACAATTTTTTAAACCTGTGTGTAACTATGTGAAAAAAAGTTATTGCCACTGTTAGATAAATGGCAAAAATTGTACCTTTAGAGGTCTAAAAAACTTTGTACACTATGTACCTTTTAAAGGTGCATACCTTAGAGAATATGTAACCTTAATGTATAACTAGAAAAAATAGCAAAAATCGTACCTTTGGTGGTCTAAAAAAACTTTGTACATTATGTACCTTTTCAAAGTGCATATACCTTAGAGAAGTAATATGTATCTTAATGTACAAACTTTTTAGAGGTAAATACAAAGTTGTCCCCAGTGGCAAGCTGTCGCACCCTACCATTTTTGCAGTCATGAAGGTGTGGAATATAGCCTAACTTAAAGCAGCACCATTCAGTCCTTCAGTCTATAAAGAGAACAATTTTAGCTTTTAATATTATTAATATTTCTTCTAATTTCTGTCAAAGGACAACAAACCTCTACACATTGAGTAAAATCATACAGAGTAAAATAATAATGAAAAAGACCATGAAATTAAATCTTAATCAAAATAACTTGTGGATGACTCAGGCACAGAAATACATGATCAATTATTTAATGTATTTTATTCCAAAAAAATGCAGAATATATATTTTATAAAGATATATTTATTTTATGATATTTAAATAAAATATATAGGATTCTTGATTTTATTATATTTATAAATAATAATAAAAAATAGATTAATAGTAGAATATTAATAAAATTTTTGATAGATGCTGTTAAATAAACTATTTTATACATGTTTAAATACTTTATAAGGTTTATTGCTGCCACTTTATAGCATAGTGCACGTTTAAGCAAACAGCTTGTCCTGAGTTTAAAGAGTGTCCCATTCGGGACGGATTGCGAATGAGGTCCAGCAGCAGTTCGGTGGGAGGTCCCTTTAAGTTTCCATTGAGGGAGGCCGCACTATGTCACATGATGGACATGATATAATGAAACAGCGAACAGAAAAGCTAAGTGTGTGTGTCCATGACTACAAAATATGACTGTAAAGCAACGCAGTCGGCCAGTACACGCCCCATTTTCAGAGTTGGAGCTACTGGAGCTGCAGTGTTCCCAACATCACCCAGTGATGGTTTCGTAGCGCGGACCGGACTGCACCTGCTACCACGCATAACATGCACTTGACAGAAGCGCAAGAGGACGCATGAAGTTATCTGCGGCTCCTTCATATGATGAAAGACACAGTTACCGCAAACTCCTCGCGCGCATGTGAGAACTGAGGAATGTGTGGATTGTTATGAGCAACAAAGTAAGTGTGTACAATGATGCCTTAGGCTATGTGCATGTTCAGGGGGGTTAAATGAACGGGTCTCTTGTTGCTAAGAGCAGATATTTTGATGATGTGCCACATGCAATATTCTTTCACTCTACCAAGCCTTGCCAACGTCCGCATTCCGGGCTCTGTTGCGCAGATTAAAATCCAAAGTTAAGGGTGAACGTGGGGAAATATTAATTTTTAGCCCTGCGTTTAATGCTGCGTATGGATGATGTCTTGTTTAAAACCTCTAAGCTGAGCACTTCTGTTAAAGAACAACATCACGCCCCCTGTAAGTGCGCAGTTGCCGAAGGATGTCACAGCAACCGAGTAGGCTATAACCTATGTCTGCGTACATGCAACCGACCTCAGCCTTTAAGATTGACGATCAGCTGAATATAGTGATGTTTAAACCGTGCAGAAATGAGAGAGGGATTACTTGAGATCTAAAACAGTAAAGCCTCGCTCACTTTTAGAAGTTGCGCTGTAATTTCAGTACCATCGTCACCATCATTACACAAGATAAAGCGGAACAGGCGCTTCGGCGATATGAAGCAAAACTTCGAGGAGCCGACTCGATGCCTCTCATAAACAAGTAAGACTGTTTAGATTTTTTCATTCACTTTGATGTAATTTAATATGTTTACGTATAATGTATATGTTATATAAGCCTATAGGAATTTACCTTAATATTTTGTTGACATGGATTTGCCGCGTCATTGTATGCAAAGGAATATAAAGTCATGCATTTGTGTTGTACTTCGCGCATATAGCGTTTAAATGTGTGTTAAATTAGTTTAGTGTGTGTTTAAATAACTACACGTGCTCGAATCTATTTCAGAACGTTCCGTGAGTGCGCGAGTCCAGAAACAAGCGCTTATTTTCTAGATACGTTGAGCGATTTCCGAGCATACACTTTTGGGTTTAACATCCATATTTTAAAGAATTAGAATTAGACCTGTCAGTCGGAGGGGTGTAACGCTATTTTTTCCGCAATAATGTGCGACGCCACTACCTTGTTGTCGTGGAGGAACGAAAAACAACCCGAGCACCTGACAACAACCTGAGCGTGCGCGCTGCCAAGACGATAACGCGCAACATGTAGGCTGAGCCTGTGGCGTTTAGACGGACAGAGATGCGCGGCAAACCGGAGGCAGCAGACAGAAATATGGTTTTGATTTATTGTTAGTGACGTAAACAGGTTGTCATAAAGTAGGTCGCTAAGCAACCGCGCAGGTAAAGGGCGTATTTAAGAGGATTGACGGAATGCCAATGATGATCAGGCAACTTCTAACTCAGAAAGTGGTAGGCTACTGTAAATAATGGGCAACTTTAAAAAAATATTTGGGGGCATGCCTGAATTATGTAAGTCTCATCAATTTAGTAACTTTGGAGATTTAGGAAGGATGGCTAGATTTTATAAATCCATCAATCAGGACACATGTTGATACATCTCATATGTTTTTAGGTTAAGGCTAGTGTGTGTGTGAACCAAAGAGGTTCATATAATAACTGGAGAGAGGTATCCATTAGCATTCCAGTTCATCTCAGTGGCACTTGCTCAGCTGGCGCAGTATGCAATTTGAAATCTGCCATCTTTGGTTATGGACAGTCATTCTGCTGCCAGGTTGTTTTGAGCCAGTCATCTGAGCTGTAAATGCCATGTGACTAATAATTATAAAAATGAATAAATTGCAAATAATAATATTATAGAAATAAATAAAACTTTAGAATAGGGAACACATATTCACTATTAAGAGTTTTCCCTTAACAAACTCCTAATTTGCTGCTTGTAAATAGTTAGTAAGGTAGTTGTTAAGTTTAGGTATGGAGTAGGATTAAGGGATCTAAAATATGGTCATGCAGAAGACATTAAAATGTGCTTTATGAGTACTAATAAACAGCAAATATGCTAGTAATATGCAAACTAATAAACAGCTAGTTAACAGTAAAAATTGTTACCAAAATAAATTGTATTGTTTCAGTAGATTTTTGTGAATTTAATAATTTTGTAATAATATTAATAATTATTTTAAAATAAAAAAATATATTTTTTATTTGCATGTGAACTTAATATTTTAAAATAAGGTTAAAATAATTTGAAACAAAATAATCACAAAAATTGTATAATTTGTTATACACAAATGTTATATAATAAGTGTTAGAACCATGTACACAATGTATGTAAACAATATGATCTGCAATATTAGATTTACCTCTGTGGGCAGCTTAAAATGAACAAATCCAGTGATGGCAAAACATCTTGCATTTTTATGTGTTGTGTGAACCAATCTGGCTCCTTGCAGCTCGTTGTTGAAAATGCATATTTGTTTGGCCATTTTCTATCTTGAGAAAGTGCTTTTTCAGAGAGGATGGCAGTGAGCAGCAGCAGGTGTGAAGAGTTATTGTTATGGCAACCATACATTGCAAGCTGATTCACTGAAGGATGTTCTAGCATTAAAGCATTGGCAAATCATCTTGCAATGGCAATGAAACAGCTTTTTTCTGTAGTGTCATTCAGTTGAGAATATTTAAGCCAGTGAGCAGAACAGCTAAATCAGGAACATTATATATATATATATATATATATATATATATATATATATATATATATATATATATATATATATATATATATTTTTTTTTTTTTACACCAGGTCATTGTCTGGTCACCCTAGATGTAAGTGATCTCAAACAACAAAAATGGTTGTTAATGTTGTAATGACAAGGGGATAAGTTCACAATGTACTCATAAAAAAGATCAGAACTACCAAAACTCCATCTGTGCCTTGCGTGTCCCTTAAATAACAAAGCAAGCCAAACACTGGCTTCCGTTCCAACTCATGTTGGCTTGGAAACCTTTTGGCTGTGTGTCAAGTCACTTGACTTGACATCCTTTGAATTGTAAGTCACTTGAGCTATAAGCAACAGAATTTTTAGGGCTTTCCTGACTGTTCCATACCTTGTAAACATTCCCCGAAAAGGACGGTATTTATGAGACTGGCTTGCATTTGTGAATGGGAAAAACCGACTCGAGGTCATGTTGTTCTGAGGAGTGTTAAGTGGATCAGTGTGGTGTAAGGAGTTATTTCCACTCTGGGGTGAATTAACCAGGCACATTTACTCACCACTGCATAGAGGAAAACAATAAGATTAACATTGCATTTAAAATGAACCAGGAGCTGCTGATGCATGGGAGAGGCCTGCTGTGGATGTTTGTGCTTGCACGTTAATGTGTATTCCTGCTCGCCAAAAACAAACACACATCATGAAGTGCGTCATCAGCCACGACGTACAAGGCTTATTGATAGAAATGCAGACCACAAGAGCTCCAGAAATGAAACAAGCTATTCTGGACTTTTTCTAGAAGATAATTGTGGTCTAATTTGGTCTCTCACCATACATCCCTCATCCAACCTGTGTTGGGGAACCTCCGGTCAAAACATCATGCAGTTTCAACTCACTTTAAAGCCCTGGTGACCTGATGTTTAACAGCTTCCTCTTTTGATGAGTCAACTGTGGCACGCCAGCTAATGCAAACATTTTACTGGAAACCCAAGATTAAATGTACGCTTCTAGAGAACAGCTCAAAAACAACAGCATATGTTTCATTTCCTGATGAAAATGGCACTATTTATATGCATGCTCACTGTAATGTGCATTTCATTTGGGGGGTCTGTGTGCGTCAGGTTGTTAAGGTTTGAATTAGCAAGTCGTCATGATGTTCAAAGGTGCGTGAGTTCATGATTAGAAGTTTGTTTGGTGCATATGAGTGTTTATGATTCACACTCAGCTGTGAAACCTGCGTTTCCGGCTGTGGGGTGTGTGTGTGTGTGTGTGGTTATGATGTACTGCTCCCATGTGACTGCGTGTGTTTACATCCGACGGTGGACGGGAGGGGAAGTGAGCGATGACGCAGGAGCAGCGGTACAGAAGCAGAGGCTGCCGCCATTACCCTGAGCAGGAAAAAGGACAGAATGAGTGAATAAAAAGAGACTAACAAGACTTCAGAGATGATGTATGGCAGTAGAGCCATAGAGGGAGCATGAGATGTGAAAAATATAGGACATCATAAAAAAACAGGAGAGGTAAAGCACAGGCTACGACATATTGCAGTGCGGATTAACTTGGAGCTATTTAAAATCTACATGAAGTCTAAATTGATACAGTAGTTGAATTATATAGACCCTATAGATTTGAAAATAAAGCTGCAGGGGAGTCCAATCCTGCTACTGGAAGTCCAGTGTCCTGCAGAAATTACCTCCAACCTGCTCTGACACACTTGCTTGGAAGTTTCTAGTAATCTTCAAGACCTTAGCTGCATTTGCAGCATCTCTATGCAGTGTAAACTGTTCCCTACTCTCTGAGCACAGGATACCTGTTGAAGTTCACGTCACCTGAAAAAATGTGTTCATTCAGAAAACCTTGCTACTCATTTTAGTCAAACTTCTTAAAGTAGTGTATGAGAACTTGATCTTCATCCTCTTTGAAAGTGGTCCACTTTTCACAATCCAGTCAATTTCCAACAAATAAAAAAAAAAATTCTTTGCCGAGTAACCTGTTTTACTTGGAAATACATTACACTGTGATAAAACGTGTTTTGAATGCCGTTTCATGTTGACTTTGAAGTTTATCCCTAGCTCTCATACTTGATCACCCAGTAGCCAACAAATCATTCTCTTTCATCTTTCCTCTCTGGCTTCAAACATGCTAAGCCTTCCTTGTAACCCACAACCATTTATGATATTCAAAGCACTAAATACCCCTTTGTATTCAAGAAAAACTCTGGTACTTATGGTTTAAAAGCCTTTATTCAAACCTTGGCTTTGTGAGAGATCCTTCCTCTCTTCCCAGGGCTTCTCAGGTTGGCAGGGAGAGCGCGGCGATGGCCGATATTTGTGTCCTGAGTTCCCGGTTCCCAAAGTGCTGAATGGGAGAGGAATGCGCCCGGGCAAGCAAAGCTGGCAAAGCCCCTACCCGAGACCTCCGCTGCCTAATGTGAACTCATATCTCACTCGGGATGCCATTGACAAAGAGCAACTCTCCACGGGCACTGTGTTCCGCCCTACTCAAAACCTCATCTATCAAGAGTGAGGTCTCAGTGTGTTTGTGTGTGAGAGAGTTGGAGTGCTATGGTGGCTTGGCTTTCAAAGTGACCAGCATAAAGAGGATACATTTTCACAGAGTAATGACACAAGCTCGACTTGGCAGCGGTCGGTGAAAACGCTTTGATTCCACCGCGCCGGAGAGCACAACTCGTTCCTTATGCAGAGGAAGCGGTTCGGTCAGTATAACGCAGTAAACTTTCACAGGAAATGTAAAACGCTATAGGCAAGAAGGCCAAACTTCCATATTAATGGAGTTTTAAAAATCCACCACAGTTTACCCAGCACAGCTTTTTTATTTTAGCCATTTTGTCAATGAAAGAAACAATGTGAGCAAGAAATTCCAAGTCAAATTACTTCCTTGAACCATTTAGCCAACATTTTTATTGAGACTTGTAATGCATAACAATGAGTAATTTTTGCTGGACTCTTTCTTTTGGACAGAACTGAAATGATTCCGGTAAATTCTGAATATAATTGTTCTGCTACAGACAGTCCCTTTACAGACTTTTTTTTGTTTTGTTTTGGTGGTGAGTGGAGATTATTGTTGTAGAAACTTCCTTGGCGGTACAGTATCGACTTGTTTTCCAACTAATGAAAGGACCCAGGCAGGGTGTTTGTCAAGTTGGAATCCAGAGCCTTTTGGGGCGAGTGAAAATCAGGTCAATTCCACTGGGTCACTTCAGCCAGAGGAAAGCTACCCTCATCCCATATTTAAAACCATCCCCTCTCTCTTTCTCCTTCCCCTCTTTGTCATCTGCATGCCCCTGATGCAAAGTAAACAAGCCAAAGGGAGTGAAACCATACAAACAAATCAATGAAGTCTATTGTCCATGGCCAGTTCTTCAAAATGCTTTTTCCCCTGTAGCACAGCCTAATTTTAAAAAAGTTAGAGTACAGGTGCATCAATAAATTAGAATGTCGTGGAAAAGTTAATTTATTTCAGTAATTCAACTCAAATTGTGAAACTCGTGTATTAAATAAATTCAGTGCACACAGACTGAAGTAGTTTAAGTCTTTGGTTCTTTTAATTTTGATGATTTTGGCTCACATTTAACAAAAACCCACCAATTCACTATCTCAACAAATTAGAATACTTCATAAGACCAATAAAAAAAAAAAAAAATTAGTTAATTGTTGGCCTTCTGGAAAGTATGTTCATTTACTGTATATGTACTCAATACTTGGTAGGGGCTCCTTTTGCTTTAATTACTGCCTCAATTCGGCGTGGCATGGAGGTGATCAGTTTGTGGCACTGCTGAGGTGGTATGGAAGCCCAGGTTTCTTTGACATTGGCCTTCAGCTCATCTGCATTTTTTGGTCTCTTGTTTCTCATTTTCCTTTTGACAGTACAGGTCTGGTGAGTTTGCTGGCCAGTCAAGCACACCAACACCATGGTCATTTAACCAACTTTTGGTGCTTTTGGCAGTGTGGGCAGGTGCCAAATCCTGCTGGAAAATGAAATCAGCATCTTTAAAAAACTGGTCAGCAGAAAGAAGCATGAAGTGCTCCAAAATTTCTTGGTAAACTGGTGCAGTGACTTTGGTTTTCAAAAAACACAATGGACCAACACCAGCAGATGACATTGCACCCCAAATCATCACAGACTGTGGAAACTTAACACTGGACTTCAAGCAACTTGGGCTATGAGCTTCTCCACCCTTCCTCCAGACTCTAGGATCTTGGTTTCCAAATGAAATACAAAACTTGCTCTCATCTGAAAAGAGGACTTTGGACCACTGGGCAACAGTCCAGTTCTTCTGCTTAGCCCAGGTAAGACGCCTCTGACGTTGTCTGTGGTTCAGGAGTGGCTTAACAAGAGGAATATGACAACTGTAGCCAAATTCCTTGACCCGTCTGTGTGTGGTGGCTCTTGATGCCTTGACCCCAGCCTCAGTCCATTCCTTGTGAAGTTCACCCAAATTCTTGAATTGATTTTGCTTGACAATCCTCATAAGCCTGCGGTTCTCTCGGTTGGTTGTGCATCTTTTTCTTCCACACTTTTTCCTTCCACTCAACTTTCTGTTAACATGCTTGGATACAGTATTCTGTGAACAACCAGCTTCTTTGGCAATGAATGTTTGTGGCTTACCCTCCTTGTGAAGGGTGTCAATGATTGTCTTCTGGACAACTGTCAGATCAGCAGTCTTCCCCATGATTGTGTAGCCTAGTGAACCAAACTGAGAGACCATTTTGAAGGCTCAGGAAACCTTTGCAGGTGTTTTGAGTTGATTAGCTGATTGGCATGTCACCATATTCTAATTTGTTGAGATAGTGAATTGGTGGGTTTTTGTTAAATGTGAGCCAAAATCATCACAATTAAAAGAACCAAAGACTTAAACTACTTCAGTCTGTGTGCACTGAATTTATTTAATACACGAGTTTCACAATTTGAGTTGAATTACTGAAATAAATGAACTTTTCCACGACATTCTAATTTATTGAGATGCACCTGTATTTCCTTCTCATTACCTCTAGCTCTTGCATTTCTAACCATATCATTCAGATGACTTTCCGTAACCAGTAAAAATGCTTTCAGTCAGGCTATATAGCATAAACTGCTGACTCATGCCACAACCTGACAACAGAAGATGCAGGCAGTTGCATTACCGAGCAGGTTTGCTGAACACTGCTTGAGCTTGTTAAGAAAGGAAATGTACTAATGAGCAGCTCAGCTAGTTTTTATTTTTTTATAAGGCAATTTACTTAGTGGCTTTCTGAGTTTATATTAAGATATATTAGATATGACTGGATGGAGTCACATAATTTTTGCATTAAAATAGGCATATAATACAATCTGTAGTTTCTATATACAGGGCTGGCAGTTTGATAATACATATTTAATTTTGGTGCATTTCTCACAATATATTACTTGCATAGGATATGTGTTTTTAATTCCAAATCTCCATAAATAAAAAAAAAAACAAAACAAAAAAAAAAAAAAAAAAAAACAAAAACAAATGACAACTCAGCTTTGTCAGTACATCTGTTGGTGAATGCTTATGCAACAATTGGTTAAATGTGACATTTTTTTATGATGTGTTAAGTGCTTGGGTAATTAAATATTACACGAGGATGATGGAATTATTTCCATAAGGCAGTTCTGTTGAGGGCTTGTTTTTTAAGGAGTGGTTGAAAGGAAGAAGTAGAGAGCTTAAAGTTTTTGTGAGTGAATGTTTCAGGTCACATCTCAAAAGCAAATGCTAAATGATGTTTTGCATGAAATGTTTTTTAGGATTATTAATATTTCGTTCCGAAATTCATGTGTATATACGTTACTTTTGCATTTGTTTATTATTTTTCATTCAGAATGTATTTTATATATATAGCAATCATCCATTTTATCTAAATGCTGACCTCTGGGTCTTAGCGTTCGATTCTGTTCCTCTTTCTTTCTTCTCCAGTGTGCTTGAATGGCCTATATGCGATAAAAATGGACTTAGCATAGCTGCCATATTTAGACAGATCACTGATTTCCCCTCATGAATTGCTGTAGAAAAACAGAAAGGAGAACTGAGGTCGGCCAAATGCAACTCTTGTACTAATAGCCAGAAAACGTACAGATAGTCAGAGCTAATCTTACTGGAAAATAACAGCTTGTAATATTGTAAGGCCAGTAAAGTGACACACTATAAACTCTGCTCTTAAAGAGATGTTATCGCTAATTTTTTTACAATACAAATTTCCTCTATTCCATTAGCATTGCATTTGGCTTGATTTTGTCAAACAAACCTGATGCTGCATCTCTGATTTTTATCAGCTGTACGAGAGTTTGAATTTTTTATTTTTTTACCACTGTCAGCCTGACATTGTAAACCACAGTCAAGATTGTATGGTATCCACCCATATGGTGCTGTAACATCAGCTAAAAGAAAGAAATCTCAGGGTATCATTGGCCAAAGATTAGTTCATCATGACCAAGCAGTATCAGCGCTGGCTCTTTTGCTCCATTACAGCAGCCTCCACCTAGTGGCTGCTTTGTAAAACACATAATTTTGACTACTGACCCTAGATCAGGCGTTTCATGCTCAGGTAAGCATAAGCAGAAAGAATTCTGTCCTGGGATCAGTTCTCATCAGCATGAAGGAAGCTGAATTAGTGCCAACGAAGAGGCCATGCCCTCCCATCAAGCTGCTAGGCTTCCAGATCTTTCTTTAGCGTGGGCAAAAGGCCATTGACACTTCACCAGACACATAGGCAGATACTTGGCACACACGCCAGGAAGTGCTCACTATGCCAGTGCCAAGTCACTACATATGCACATACATGCACATGTACATATGCAAATACATACATGCAACAGTGTGTCAAACATACTTCCACGCTAACACATAACAAATGCAAACATTTCCTTCCACAAACAGTGAGAGCATACACACAAGCGCCCACACGCCGACCAAGCAAAAGAGGACAAACGCCCACACGCAGACGCTCACAAATATGGCTACACAGAGAAGCCACTATTCTGTGCTCTAACTTTTCCTGATAACTCTACCTGTTTCCCTTTCATGTCTGTATATTCTATTTAATCATTAGTGGTGCTAAGGCAGACATCACTGTTACTATTGCTTCTATTCAGTTATGCAACTATAATGTTAACTATATTATCATCCACACTAATGGATTTATTATAAGCAGTGTCGTCTGCCGCTTTAAATGCTCAAGCTCTTTAAAGTTGAGTGGATTTTTATTGGCTGTTAATGCTTTTATCATTCATCAGTTGGAAAAAATTGTTTTGAAAGTGATTCCAACAATATCATTCCTCAGTTTCATTAACATTATAGCTGTGGTGTGGACTTCTTTTTCTTTCTTTCTTCTTCTTGCAAAGTAGTCAGACTAATGATTTTGTGTATCAAATGTTAAATGGGTGAAAAATACTGCACTCAAATAATATCTAAGGTCCAACTAGTATATCATAGATATTTTTGGCCTCTTAACACCCTACCAACGACATAGCTACTTGCTAACAACCAGTCAGCGGTGTGTTTCTGAAAAGCATGATAAGTCTAGATCATAGAAACCATTGGCACCACTGGTTGTTACGATCTACTACGATAACTATGCTTTTGGGAAATGCAGCCTACAATACGTTAGCAACAACATAGCTAACAACCAGTCAGAATATGCTTAACTAGATATTTATGTAGCAGAAGATCCACCTGAGTAATATTTAAAGGGATAGTTCACCCAAAAATTTAAATTCTGTCATCATTTACTCACCCTCAAGTAGTTCCAAACCTGTATGAATGTCTTTGTTCTGCTGAACACATAGGAAGATATTCTGAAGAATGTGGGAAACAGAGCAGTTCTGGGGCACCATTGACTTCCATAGTATATTTTATTCCTACTATGGAAGTCAATGGTGCCCCAAAACAGCCTGGTTACAAACGTTCTTCAAAATATCTTCCTCTGTGTTCGGCAGAACAAAGAAATTCATACAGGTTTGGAACTACTTGAGGGTGAGTAAATGATGACAGAATTTTCACTTTTGGATGAACTGTCCCTTTAATTACTCACTCTCATGTCGTTCCAAACCCGTAAGACCTTCGTTCATCTTTGGAACACAAATTAAGATATTTTTGATGAAATCCAAGAGCTTTCTGACCCTGCATAAACAGCAACAAAACTACCACGTTCAAGGTCCAGAAAGTTAGTAAGGACATCATTAAAATAGTCCATGTGACATCAGTGGTTCAACGTTACTGTAATGTAGCTTCATAACATTACGGTTGAACCACTGATGTCACATGGACTATTTTAACGATGTCCTTACTACCTTTCTGGGCAAGAATACTTTTTTGTGCACAAAGAAAACAAAAATAATGACTCTATTCAACGATTTCTTCTCTTGCGGGTCAGTCTCTCCCACCATTCACGAGAGTACCATGATGCATGGTTCAGCTCCATACCATTACGGTTTAACCACAGATGCCACATGGACTATTTTAATGATGTCCTTACTACCTTTCTGGGCCTTGAACGTGGTAGTTGCGTTGCTGTCTTTGCAGGGTCAGAATGCTCTTGGATTTCATCAAAAATATCTTAATTTGTGTCCTGAAGATGAACAGAGGTCTTGCAGGTTTGGAACAACATTAGGATGAGTAATTAGGCTAATAACAGAATTTTCATTTTTGGTGAACTAACCCTTTAAGGTCTGACTTGGACCAGTAAGCAACACAATAGCAAGCACCCATAATATTTTAGCAATGACATAGCAACTTGCAAAAAATCAATCAGGGCTGCATTTTTGGAAAGGATTGTAAGCCCAAGTAGAGCATAGAAATAACTTACTCAGAACATGAGCAACTGCATAACAAACCATCGTGGTGACGTGTTTCTTCAGAGCAGTCTAGTTTCTTTTTATTCTGTTTCCCTCATGTATTGCTATTAAAACCTCATGTTGTGGTTTATGAGTGTGCGTTCACTAATTAGATGAAGGAAGTTATTTGTGATTGTGTTCTGGTGTTGTCACGGTCCGGTGGCTCTTTCGCACTCTTTGCAGCTGCCGCTTCAGGCAAACACACAAACAAAGAGATGGATAAGGAAACAAGGAGGAATGAACAGTTGAACTGGGAGAGCCTGGTTTTGATAATAATGACGAATTGGTAAGTAGAGAGGTCATGTGACAGTGTCCAGCTGATGAAATGCCAGTGATGAACAAACGTCTCAGCCTATAGGCTTCTCTCTCTCTCTGTTCAGCTGGACATGCGGGTGTATATGTGCGTTACGTAACCATCTGTCTCATGGCTTTAGCATCACACACTATGGAGGTTGTTTTTCTGAAGGCAGTGCTGTTCAGAGGCTCAGATCTCTCCAGTTAAAGTGAGTTTTCAAAGCTAAAATGTAAATCAGATCCTGAAATATGTACATAATGATGCCTCAGCGTTAGGTTTTTACTATGTAGTGTACTTTGCTTCCACTAGAGGGCCGTAGTGCACTGATGCATGATATAGCAATGGCTGTCAGAGGGGAGGAAGGTGTGTGTGCGTGTGCTAGAGAATGTGAGAAATTGCTACAATTGCTAGAGAATGTGTTGAATGTTCTTTATCTGTGTCAGCTGTTTATTGGCTGTTGGGATTGTGGTCTGACCATGTGACCTGACATTGTTATATCATTTACTAAAATTAGCACAAACACTCACAAACCACATGTACTTACTAACATGAACACAAACAAGCCATCTTTAAGAGACGATCACTGTTTTGAGATACATTTGATCCAAACCCACAGCCTTTATTGTGATGTTATGGGTATATTCATAGATTTACACGCACCAACACAACACTCGCGATAAATGCTCACAATCACTCGCTCCCGATGAAAAGATGACAATGTGTCCAGACACTGTAATATACAAAGCTGTCACGCTCGCAAGTACACGGACACCTTGGCGCACAGCACACTAATCTGGCACACGGTATACAACACAACACAACACAACACATGAATTCATGCCCTGCTTTCCTAGGCCCCCGCCTCCTCCTCGCTCCAATGACCGTTGACAGCCTCACACTGAATGGCCTATTAGTCATTTTCATCGCATAGTCCCACCTCACACCCTCCCACACGCATGGAAGACCATATATGCTCTCTTCGATCAAGAGTAAGTGTGCTCTATCAATGTCTCAAACGGGTTGGGGTCTTTCAGAAAGGACGTCTAGCTTCCAACTGCATTGTGAATATTGCAGTAAGGGAAGCCCACTTGCACTTACACACATAATTACAGACAAATGTGTGTGTGTGTGTGTGTGTGTATTTTAGATTAACTAGTTGCTTATTAGCATGCCTATTATTAACATATTGAATATGTGCTTTATAAGCCAACATATTGGCTTATTAAGCACATATTCTACATGGCCATATTCTACATACCTAATCCTACCCAATAACCAAACTTAACAACTACTTTACTAACTACTAATAAGCAGCAAATTAGTAGTTTGAGGAAAAAGTAGTAATTAATGGTTTATTAATTGACCCTTAAAATAAAGTGACTGTGAAAATTTGTCAATATTAATAATATTTTAATTATATTTACACTTTCTTAAAAGATCTTAAATAAAAAAAACTATTTCAATTAATGTGCAATTTTCCCTATTAATTATATACTTCTAAATTATTTCTGTGTGTGTGTGTGTGTGTGTATATATATATATATATATATATATATATATATATATATATATATATATATATATTAGGGGTGGAACGATACATGTATTCATACCGAGCCATCACGGTACGGACATCTCGGTTCGGTGCATGAGGCCTTACAACGAATACAGGTAATTCATCCCCAATCCAGAAGGGGGCGCCCGCAGTAATGCAATGCTGTTTGATAACCGCCAGCAGAAGAACAGCGAATGCCATGAAATGCGCACTTGAAAACAAAGCCCCCTAGACAGTGACCAGGTGCTGATTCTGAATGCGTCTCTCACATAGACTGACATACTTTAAAGGCTTGCACACTCAACTGTTTGTGAAATGGAGCTTTGAGCTCGTGTAACCTACCTCTCTCATTCGGCACAAATCCAAGTATTCCATAATATTTCCATATTTGCAATGTAATGTATCTGAATGCTAAACTATTATTTATTATGTAAATGATAGGCTTTGTACTTCAGTCGCGTTCCAATGGTGACACAGAGGCGGGTGCGCTGATGTTTGGTTCACTGTATTTTATTTTGATAAAGTACCAACTGCGCTGTCAAGTTAGCAATGCTGGAACTGATGTGTATTGTGTGTGTGTGTGTGTGTTCGCCGGCATTATCACTTCAACTGTTTCCTTATACCAGCAGAATCAACTTTAAACACTTATTGTCTTAGTAATAATGCATCACTGTATAAAGCTCTGCTTTTGTGTACACTCACAATGAAAACAAATCGTGCTTTTGTAAAATAAGGACAACAAACAGAATGTCGCTTTCTGCCATTTGAGTTTCCTTTCTGTGAACAAATTAAGCGTGTCAAAAATTAACTGAAAAACTCAGCATATATAGGCTACATTACGTATCGCACTGTTTTTTTCCCATGTTTATCTGTAAACTAAATCAGATATATTTCAAGAATTGTATGTATGTATATAAGTAGTGCGGATTTTATATATATGTAATTTAATATTTCCACATGTAGATAGAAAAAAAATGTCATTTCTACTACTGTCTGTTCAAAATAAATGAAAAGAAACTGAGCATAGTGGATTTGTTGTTGTTTTTTCGCCTTTTGTACCGAAATCGTATCGAACCGTGACCCTCGAACCAAGGTACATACCGAACCGTGACATCTGTGTACCGTTCCACCCCTAATATACAGGTGCATCTAAATAAATTAGAATGTCGTGGAAAAGTTCATTTATTTCAGTAATTCAACTCAAATTGTGAAACTCGTGTATTAAATAAATTCAGTGCACACAGACTGAAGTAGTTTAAGTCTTTGGTTCTTTTAATTGTGATGATTTTGGCTCACATTTAACAAAAACCCACCAATTCACTATCTCAACAAATTAGAATACTTCATAAGACCAATAAGAAAAATATTTTTAGTGAATTGTTGGCCTTCTGGAAAGTATGTTCATTTACTGTATATGTACTCAATACTTGGTAGGGGCTCCTTTTGCTTTAATTACTGCCTCAATTCGGCGTGGCATGGAGGTGATCAGTTTGTGGCACTGCTGAGATGGTATGGAAGTCCAGGTTTCTTTGACATTGGCCTTCAGCTCATCTGCATTTTTTTGGTCTCTTGTTTCTCATTTTCCTCTTGACAATACCCCATAGATTCTCTATGGGGTTCAGGTCTGGTGAGTTTGCTGGCCAGTTAAGCACACCAACACCATGGTCATTTAACCAACTTTTGGTGCTTTTGGCAGTGTGGGCAGGTGCCAAATCCTGCTGGAAAATGAAATCAGCATCTTTAATAAGCTGGTCAGCAGAAGGAAGCATGACGTGCTCCAAAATTTCTTGGTAAACAGGTGCAGTGACTTTGGTTTTAAAAAAACACAATGGACCAACACCAGCAGATGACATTGCACCCCAAATCATCACAGACTGCGGAAATTTAACACTGGACTTCAAGCAACTTGGGCTATGAGCTTCTCCACCCTTCCTCCAGACTCTAGGACCTTGGTTTCCAAATGAAATACAAAACTTGCTCTTGATGCCTTGACCCCAGCCTCAGTCCATTCCTTGTGAAGTTCACCCAAATTCTTGAATCGATTTTGCTTGACAATCCTCATAAGGCTGCGGTTCTCTCAGTTGGTTGTGCATCTTTTTCTTCCACACTTTTTCCTTCCAATCAACTTTCTGTTAACATGCTTGGATACAGCATTCTGTGAACAACCAGCTTCTTTGGCATTGAATGTTTGTGGCTTACCCTCCTTGTGAAGGGAGTCAATGATTGTCTTTTGGACAACTGTCAGATCAGCAGTCTTCCCCATGATTGTGTAGCTTAGTGAACCAAACTGAGAGACCATTTTGAAGGTTCAGGAAACCTTTGCAGGTGTTTTGAGTTGATTAGCTGACTGGCATGTCACCATATTCTAGTTTGTTGAGATAGAGAATTGGTGGGTTTTTGTTAAATGTGAGCCAAAATGGTCACAATTAAAAGAACCAAAGACTTAAACTACTTCAGTCTGTGTGCACTGAATTTATTTAGTACACGAGTTTCACAATTTGAGTTGAATTACTGAAATAAATGAACTTTTCCACGACATTCTAATTTATTGAGATGCACCTGTATATATACATATATATAAAAAGTTAATAAATAACTAAATAATAAAAAAAAAAATATATGAAATAATGTGCATTTAATTTGACATGAGCATTTAATAAACATTATCATTTGAATAATTAATCATTAATGTTAAATTAATGCATTAAATGGATGATCCTTGCTCAAATTGATTTTACTTGAAAGAGTTTCAGAGAGCAATATTACCATGTATTTTCTCTGGAAATCAAATCGGCGACCTTGCTGTTGCAAAGAAAGATAACGTTGTGGTGATTATTAGAGGAACGAGGAGGGTAAAAAATGCTTTGAAGACGTTGCTTAGTGATGGACTATACATTTGCATTAGCATTATTTGTCCCGATTGTATTATGAGCATAAGTCTATTAGTCATCAGCAATCGACAAGCATCAGTTTTCTCCCTTTTTGTATTTATCAGAAAGATTTTCATCCAAGAAAGAGTATTTGATTGTCTTCATTATCAATAGACAAACATGTGGGTGTGTAGGGAACTAAATATTGTTTCATGTGTTTGCAATATTCATTCTGAACCTCTCTGCCCTGGCACCGTTCTGGTTTATACACTTCTTTCCTTATCACAATGACTCACTTGGATTCTCTGCCAATAAAATGCTTACCCACATACACAGTTCTGATTATCATTCCGATACCATTCCTGTCAGAAACGCTTACATTTCCTACTTCCTCAAAAAAAAAAAGACTCGTGCACTAGGTCACTTTGAACAATGAGGTAAAAACTATGTCATTTTGAAAGTCCTTAGTCATGGTGACTATTACAAGTTACTCAGCCCTGTTCTATATTTCATTTGACTGACAGAGCGTATCCTCAGGCAATCTTTAACTAGAATTTGAATGCCGTTTTATGATTTGCCAAAATTGATGTCACTTTGACTTGATTTGCTTAAAGGATTGTATTTGTGTGGCTCCACTGTAATCAGCTGAATCAGTGAGAAGGGTATAACTGTAGCCTGGAGATCTCCAAATGGGGGCGGGAACTCCAAAACAGGGTGGGTGCTCCAAAATAGGGTGTGGCTTCCTCCCATTGACAGACAGGCACATGACACGCATGCACAATTTTTTCTCCCAATCACCTTCAGCGCAAACTCTGCCCCACAGCTGATTCTAAAGATTTTATTGGTTGTGTCCATCACAGTGTTAATTTAATTTAACAAAAATGCCAACCCCTAAACCTACCCCACACCAGACCCTAAACATAACTAGTGAAATTGGCTGCACGGCGGGATTGGTGGTGAAAAGAAAGTTGCAGTTCAGGAGATAAGCAGTAAATAAGATTATGCGATATGAGATCTGATGAATGCTCTATCATGTTAAAGCATTTGAAATCGTGCAAGTGAGCGGACGCGCATTGTGGCAGGTGCTGCGGGAGTTTGCTCGGTCAAAACCAAATACAAGTACAAGACTAATTTCAATAAGAATGGTTTTTGTTGTAAATCAGACTTCAAACCAAGAACTGGAATTGGATTAAGGCAATTTAGTGGAAACATGGCGTATGGAGGTGGCATGATTATTTACATGTTTGCTCTCCTGCTGGTTTCGCTCCGTTGCTGCTGGTCAGGCCGAGTTGGCAGTGTTGAGCGGGTGGATCTTGCTGTCTTCGCTTAACCTGAATGGCTGTATACATAAAGAACACTTGAGTAGAATGATGACTAAAAGGAAGTTTGAACTCTTTCAACCAGTAAACCAGACTAAAGTCTTGTGGGATAAACGACTAAAACCCAAAGGACTGCTCGGCGGACATTTGAATATTAGAAGTATTGTATCAATGACTGAGCAAATTGAAGGTTTGCTGATAGGTTCGAATTTGGACTTTCTTTTCCTCTCGGAATCATGGCTAACTGAGTTATCACCAAGGACTGCTTTTGCTGTACCTGGGTATCATGTTTTTAGAAAAGATAGAAAATTAGGTAGAGGAGGAGGAGTCCTTTTTTATGTTCATAATCAATTTAAATGTGTAGAAGTTCATCTTAATTCCACGCAAGACTTAGAAAGTATTATTGTTTCTATTGTTTTATCTCCCCAAATGTCTTTTACTGTGATTGGATTATACAGACCCCCTAATTCTACAAAAATATTTTATGACAAATTGAAATCCGTATTAAAGGAAATCGGTTCGAAAACTGAACTAATCGTTTTAGGTGATTTTAATATAAATTGGATGGAAAAAGCTAAGAGATATCAACTCAAAAGTATATCAGATCAGTATAATCTTACACAAATGATCCTTGGTCCAACTAGGGTTACTAAATCGACACAAACTCAGATAGATTTAATTTTTAGTAATGAACCTGAAAGAATTACAAAATGTTATAATTTGGTAACCGATATGTCAGACCACAATTTGACCTTAATTGTAAGAAAGTTGACAAAACAACAATTTTTATATAAACAAGAAGGTAAAAGCTTTTTTAATATTATACCAAAATCCCTAGTCAGTCAATTTGAGGAGAAATTAAAGCACCTGGACTGGAATGATGTTCTACAGTCTGGGGATATAGAGAAAGCGTTTAATACTATGATGGATAGAGTTAATAAGACTAAAAATGAATTTTGTAAAAATGTCTCTTACTCAGATAAATTACCTTTGCCGTGGTTAAATGAACATCTCTGGAAGTTAATGAAACAGAGAAACTTGGCATTAAAGGTTGCTCTTAAATCTAAATTACCACATGATAATCTGCGAAATAAAGTAGTAAAAGAATTAAGGCAGGCTAAAGCTGATTATTTTATTAAATTAATTGATGACTAATTGAAAATGTCTCAGAATCTATTGTAATGAAAATATTTGATAATTTAAAAGAATCTAGGTCTAAAGATGTTTATGATATCGACGCACGATTTTTTAAAACTTATAAATCAATTTTTTGCAAACCTTTAACACATCTGATAAATCTGTCAATAACAAACTCCTATTTTCCATTTTGTTGGAAGGCGGCAGTAGTGATACCTATTTTTAAAGCAGGTGATAGGACTCTCCCATCAAATTATAGACCCATAAGTATCCTTCCAATAGCATCGAAAATTGTAGAAAGGGTAGTTTGTGACCAATTAGTTTCTCATTTAAATAAAAGTGAAGTGAATTTACATCCAATGCAATTTGGGTTTCGAAAGAACCATTCTACAGAAACGGCTAATTGTTTTTTTGTTGAACAGATTAGAAGTCAACTTGATAAAGGTGGTGTTGTTGGTGCTGTGTTTTTAGATCTTGCAAAGGCATTTGACACTGTTAATCATAACTGTTTAATTTCTAAACTTCAGAATTTTAATTTATCTGCTACTGCCTTGACCTGGATGAAATCATATCTGGCTAAGAGGAAACAATGTACAAGAGTGGTCGATAAGTGTTCTTCTTTTGCTAGCTGTCCTATAGGGGTCCCTCAAGGGTCTATTTTAGGACCCATTTTATTTAGCATTTATATCAATGATCTCCCTCAAGTATGTCCAGGTGTTAACGTTCTAATGTTTGCAGATGATACTGTGCTTTTTGTTCATGCAAGAACTAAAGAACTTGTTGCAAGCAAATTGACATCAGCGTTGGCGGACGTCTTGGATGGTTAAATAAGTCTTGTCTGTCTCTTAATGTAAGTAAGACAGTTTGCATGTATTTCACTGCACGAAAACATAATTCGGTGAATCCAGACATCGTATTTAATGGTGAAGCAATTAAATGTGTGACACGTCAAAAATTTAGGAATAATAATTGACCAACACCTGTCTTTTAAAAAACAAGTTAGAAGGGTTATAAATAATGTTAAATTTAAATTAAATAATTTTAAAAACATCAGGCATCAACTGTCTCAATCAGCTGCACTACTTTTTGTACATACTTTGATTCTCCCTCATTTGTCATATTGTATAACAACCTGGTCACAGGCAGGTGCGACTACACTTAAGCCTGTGTACTCTCTTTATAAACAAATTTTGAAAGTGCTAGACAAAAAAACCAAGGGACTATCATTATTGTACCATTTTGAAAAAGTTTAATTTTTTTAAATTTTGATCATTTTGTATTTTACAGTGATGTATGCCTGATGTACAAAATTATTCATAATCTTGCTCCTCCTCCTCTTAGGGGATGCCTGGCCCATAACGGCAGTGCCGGTCGGACAAGAGCATCTGCTAGGGGAGATTTAGTACCGCAGTATAGAAAAACCGCCTTTGGTCAAACAGCGTTTTCGGTTAGAGTAGTGAGGTTATGGAATTCCTTACCTACAAACATCCGAAGACTTGACAGTTTCACAGTTTTTAAAACTAATCTTAAGCACTGGCTACTATCTGAACAAATCTGTAACCACTAATGACTGTTTTGTAAGTTCCGTGTTTTTTCATATACTGATTTTATTAATTTCACATTTTTGGATATATGTATTGTGATGTTTTATGTGGTGTATATGCAATATTGTATGTTATTTTATTTGTTTACCTGCCCAGGGACGGCAGATGTAAATTAACTATTAGCTAACTCTGGTGCAATTACTTTTAATTGTACATTGTCCCTTTAAAAATAAACAATAAAGTAAAGTAAAGCTCTCTGAGCCGGGCCATCTGGTAACTCCCCAACCGGACCTCACCGGACAATGGCACCTTTTTAGTTACACCCAGCGTCACTACCCCCTCCTACCCTGCGAATTTCAAGCCCCGGGACGCCCCCGTAGCTTAAAACAAAGCGATAGAGTAAAATCTTTCTCCTGCGCTGCACTGGGACGGCTCGCGGGAGAGCTCGTGGGTGATTTCTGTTTATATCATGAAGCAGAGGTTCAAACTCCGGTCCAAACACCACTGGCCACGAGCTTTGGGCTCTGCTCTCACGTAGAATATTGATTTATATAGCATATTTTATTTTAGATCAGCGTGAAACAATGTTTAATTTATAAAGTGTTATTTTGAAATGTAAGTCAATAACATTTGGCTGAAGCCAGAGCCAATGGTGAATGTCTTTGCGCGAAGAAACCCCGCCCCATTTTGGAGGTTCTGCCCACTTTTGGAGTCCACGCCCCATTTTGGAGATCTCCAGTCTGCAGTTATATCTACTTGGAATCAGTGGATGCTGGCTTTGCTTCAAGAACCGGAGTTCTATGTGATTAGCTGAAACTGAGTGATGTAACAAGTCACCTCTGATTGGCTGATTGGGAGCTCTTGGGGTCATTTGAGTTAGTGTGAACGAGGCCATCTCCATAGTGTAGCATCTCCATAGCAACCCCATGGACGTCAGTGTCTGCGAAGGCATGCATGAGTCATTTTTTTTAAATAAATGTCCTGTATTGTGTGTTTTTGAAACTACTAAGCATTTGTAAGTATGGTTAGTAATGAGGGGGATGAAAGAAAGAAAGTGGAAGAAAAGTAAAAACTGTATGCATGATTGACCATGCATTTAGGTCATTTACATTTAGAAGTCATTTTAAATTCTTGAGCTTTGGCAGGAAAGCAAATCCAGAGAAATCATATATGAACAAGACTGAAAGCTGTTGGAGAAGCTACCTTGACAGTTTTGGTGCATCATTGCAGAATGTATATCACAGTTATGCATTTCCGGCTCCTTGTTTTATTTTGCATTATTATCATTGTCATAGGAACAAATTATTTCTGAATCCGAGGACCTGAACAGATCATAGTACAACACTATGTGAAGCTTGCTATAGACTTGATGCTTGATGCTTGTTAATTATATTTGAAGTTACTAATAAAAAGTTATGAACTATATTGAAGCTACTTAAAGACCAGTGTTGCTATTTTTAACTAAAATGATAATTGAAATAAATCTGAAATAAGAGTTCATTTGCAAAAACAGTTAACTCCGTTTTTAACAATTTTCAAAAATCATGTTTTTTCATTGTGCATTCCAATTAATCTCAATCATACTGCAGTCAGGTTATTTTGATTAGGTAAAAAATAACTAAAAAAAATACAGCTAACTAACACAAAACACAATAAAAACACGATAACATAATAAAAAAAACATTATTTTTGAACATTTTAAAAACCTGAGTTATCTGTTTTTGCAAATAAACCCTTCAATTCTTTTTAAAAATAATAATAAATATTAGATGAAAAACAAACATTTCATTTAGTTGCCAATAAAACACTTCTTATTTCAGCTGAAGTAAAAAAAAGTACTTGAACAATTTTAACAAAGCTAAATATTACAAACATTGACGCTATTTAAGGACCAGTGTTGTTGTTATTAACTAAAATACAAAAATGTTTTTGAAAATTAAAATAAATCTGAAATAAAATAATTTTTTAAAAATAATAATAAAAATTAGATGAAAAACAAACTTATTTCAGTTGAAGTAATAAAAGTACTTAAATTTTGAAATAGCTAAATATTAAAAAACAAAATTACTAAATTTATATATACTAAATTTATATAGTATATACTATATAGTAATACTAAAATAACACTGTTCTAATTACAGCTAATTCAACCAAATAGTTCAAAGAAACTTTAAAAACAAACACATATATATATATATATATATATATATATATATATATATATATATATATATAAAAGTAGAAAATGATGTGCAGGGCTTTTGTGAACACTATTTGTATGAATCAGTCAATCTACTTCTTGAATCATTTAATTGAAATAAACAGTCAGAACAAAACAATTTACTAAAACGAACAAAGCACTGAAATTGCTGCGCAACAGAGAGAGAGAGAGAGAGAGAGAGAGAGAGAAAGAGAGAGAACATTCTAGAAGAGCGTTCGATCACTTCCTCTGCTGTAAGTTTAGAATACATTGTGATATACAATAGCTGAGCTTCATGTTACTGAAATATGTTCATGGCTGCTTTTAGTAATGCTACGCTAGACCACAGATGAGTATGTTTGACTTTCCCACAGAGATCAGAATGTGACTTGTGTACAATTCACAAATATCAGCAATGACACGTCTGTTAGCTGGTTTCGCAATGGATAACAATTTGCTCAGCTGTTTTTCCATCACAATGCCCTCCAGCCTCTGAAGACGCAGCGAAGAGTCTCTCATTCTCTAGAAGCCTCCAGAGGATTCTGTACATTAGCTGCGTATGACAGTGAGTCGTGACAGTGGAGGGAAGTGACCGTGTTATGTGACTCACAGCCGGTCAACACCCTTTTTCCAGTGAGAAACACCCTTTTGACAGTTATCCATCTGCTACTTTTTTCATTCTCTCCATCTCTTTACATTATTCTGTTGAACTACGAGTCACAGTCTTTGTTGGAATACAAATGGCTTGATGGTATAACTGACTGGGGGATTTCCTACAGCTAGATTCGATTACAAATCATTAACTTGGCCTCTAAACACTGTACAGTAGAGCTCATTAATTTTATGTCATAGATGATACGTCAGAAAGTACACACTTATGGAGCGCGCTGCAGTTTGGGGGCCATTTCTATTTTAAAAGTCGTACTTGTTTCCGGTGTTTGATAGAGGAGGTCTGTGCTCTTGTTTGCATGATCTAAATAGGTTCTTCCTCTGTTTTACTGTTTTTCCTCCATCAGATATCTCTGATAAGTGACTGGGTAGTCATAGAGATGAAGTGAATGAGTAAAGATTTGTCTGTATAATTCATTAATCAGGGGCTATTGATCAGGATTGGTGTGTGTGTATGTGTGTGTCAGATATAATGCACCATGAAAGGTAATTTTAGAGACAAACACTCCTCTCATTTCAAGCAAGCTGACAGTATCGAATAAACACAACCTGCCGTTAACTGCCAAACGTTTTAGATAGTTGTGGAGAAACTCAATCAGAAACTGGTCCAGGCATCAGATTCAAACCAAGACATCAACTGTCACATCAGTGTGGCTTTGTACCGATTTTATGGTTACATTAAAAAAAAAAAAAAGTTTCAATAGGAAAAACTGCTGAAAGAGTTAAACTGAAAGAGTTAACTAAGACTGAATAGTATTTCATTTTCACATTTAATTCAATGTTATTTGCCATTTCTTTGTAATTATTTGTAAGTGAAAATTGCTTCTACATCAATTTTATTTTTCTGGATTTAGATAAAACTCTATGGTACAAACCTGAAATCATGTGGTTTTTTGAAGAAACGTGTCTTAGCAATTTCTTTGTGAATAAATTTGTGTATATTTCCTGTATAAACTAATGAAAAACTCCCTCAGATTTTCTTTAAAAAAGAAAGACAAGTAATAACTAGAGATCAGAATATCATATAATCTAGATTTGAACCATAAGAAACCACCCTAAAGAAACCACCTGTGTGGTGAAATGTCCTAGCAACTCACTCAGCAACCGAAAAGCAACACTTTAGGAACCACATAGCAACACTCGGGCAACCAACTTCCTAGTAAGATTGTAGTAGCTCACATATTCGGCAGAAAATGTAGTTTTGGTTGAGAAAGAAGGGAAAGTTCATGTACAAAGGAATATATACACACACAGACAAAATCAGACTTTGGTTGACCTAGCAGAGCATGCCTGTGAATAGAAATGTCACCTATTCATATCTAGAACCCAGTTTAGCTGGTTTAGTGTTGATTAACGTGTGAAGTTTGTGGGCTGTGAAAATGAAATGTTCAGGGTTTTTACAAAGTCAGTCATATCTTTTATGTAATTGTGAAAAGTGGTTGCTCATGTTAAGAAGTGTGTAGCTGATAAATTTATGCTCAGGGGATGTACAAAATCTGCATTTATTTGAACATTAGATCTGGCACAGAGTAGTGTGAAGAGAGAGACAGTGAGAGAGAGATAACTAGAGATGAAGATGAGTAAACGTAATAGATTTTGGAGTCAACAAGATTTTTTTTTTTTTTTTTTGATTCAGCAAGGATGCATTAAAATGTTCAAAAGTGACATTAGAACATTATTTATGGTACAAAAGATTTCTATTTGAAAAAAAATGTTTTTCGTTTGGTTCTTTCTGTTCATGAAAGAATCCTGAAAAAAACAGTGTAACGGCTTCCAAAAAAATGTTGAGCAGCACAACTGCTTTCAAAATTGATAATAAGAAATGTTTCTTGAGCAGCAAATCAGCATGATTTCTGAAAGATTATGTGATGCTGTAGATTTCCGCCACTTCTTTTCTTAATAATAATTAGTAATTATTATTCATCTTTTAATAAGTAATTAAGTATTTTAAGTTATTAGTTTCATCTTTTCCTCCACTTCTTTTCTTAATAATAATTAGTAATGATTATTAAGGAAAGAAGTGGAGGAAAAGATGAAACGTTGTTAGATGATTTTGCTTTGAACTCGATTTTTCTCATAATTGACTTTGCTGACTCTATCAACTTCAAACATGTGTAGCTCAGTCATTTTCAAAACTGTTTTATGCAGCTGTTGTCTACTGAAAGTTTATTGGGAAAGGCATTTCATTAGCTGAACAGTCGGTATATTGTTAAACAACAGTCCAGTCCGTTGAACACACTGTATTCCATCCCTCATAGCTTTGTTTCTTTCCTGTCAGAAATTAAATATATGGATTGCAAGATGCTACCCTGCCTAAGCTCTATTATATACACTATTTAAATATTCTATACAAAAAAGTACTGTTTGGGCTATTTGAGTTACAACATCCTTTTAGGAGGATATGTTTTTTTTAGCCAAATGAACTTCTGGTAATATGAATAATGAACTTCTGAGCACTGTTGGGCTAGTTACTCCAAAAATGTAATTTTTTACTAGTTACTCCTTTCAAATGTAATATTATTACATTACTTATTACTTTCTGGCAACAGTAATTAGATTACTTTTCTTTCACACCCCACAGAAATTGTAATTGCATGTCTTCCCCACAATATTCCTCTGAAATGTTACTAACAATATATTTCGGCCTCATCATTTCACCAAAATCAACACTAGATTGCAGTCAGAAGTTATTACAGAAGATTGATAGCGTACTTTAAGTAGAAGTGTTGTATTAATCTCATTGTGTAGCTTGAAGTTAAATGTAGCTATAATTTCTCTGTTACCCATATACAATTATATTTCATGATGTATTTTATGTATTTAAAAGAAATCACATAAGTTCATAAAAAATTTTTAATTCTATAAATACAATTTATATCAGGATCAGAGGGCTGTGGGTGGGCAAGCCTTGTAATGCAAGAGTAAAGTAATGCCACAACTTACACATCAGTGTTCAGATAATCTTTTATCCTGACAAAATCAATGTAATGGCAATATTTCCATCCACTGAAGCTTTTCCATATTCCAAGCTTGCCTGCTTCACTGATGACTTCATGTGCCTGTGCAAGTCTTGAAAATTATGAAATTTTTGGAATTATTGGATTGTTGGATTTCAAACAAATAGATGTTGAGGCATCAAAAGTAACTAAGTAACGAGCTGTTTTATGGAGGTTAACTGTAATATTATTACTGCAATCTTATTAGTAATTAGCTACACTACTAGTTACTGCAAAAAGTAATATTATTACTGTAACTAGTTACTAGTAACTAACTAGTTATTGCTCAACACTGGTTGTGACAAGAAAATTGGTTAGTAAACAATTTTGTCACCCTAGTCTCATGTAACTAAGTAACAAGCTGTTTTATGGATGGTAACTGTAACACTGAACTGAAACACTGGTGTCTCATTTTAGAGCAGTCAATGCAATTTATGAAAGAAGTCAATTAAATCATTATGTGGGTGTGTGTGAAAAAATTCAGATGTAACCCCCTTTGTAATCATGAACATTTTCAAAAGTAACTAATTTAATTACACATTTTTTTCTCAGTAACTAATTACAATTACATTTATTTTGTAATTAAATTACGTAATTCCATTTCATGTAACTAGTTACTGCCCAACACTGGTTGTGACAAGAAAATTGGTTGGTACACTATTTTGTCACCCTAGTCTCATGTCTCAGCTATAATATTAATGAAATCTTATTAGTAAATAGTTACACTACTAGTTACTGCAAAAATTAATATTATTACTGTAACTAGTTACTAGTAACTAGCTAGTTACTGGCCAACACTGGTTGTGACAAAAAAATTTGTTAGTACACTATTTTGTCACCCTAGTCTGATGTAACTAAGTAACGTGCTGTTTTATGGATGGTAACTGTAATATTATTACTGAAATCTTATTAGTAATTAGTTTCTCTATGGATTACTACTAAAAGTAATTTTATTACTGTAACTAGTTACTAGCTAGTTACTGCCCAACACTGGTTGTGACAAGAAAATTTGTTAGAAAACAATTGTTAGCCTAGTCTCATGTAACTAAGTAACGTGCTGTTTTATGGATGGTGCCTGTAATATTATTACTTAATCTTGAAATCTTAGCTTATCTGCGTGGCAGACCCAGAGAGAAGACCGGTAGCTCAGCCTGCAGGACAGGACAGGACTGGACAGGACTGGACTGGACAGGACTGAAGACAGACAAGTGACTGGAACAGAACTAAAGTTAATAGATAGGGGAGTATTCAGTAGCATAAAGGTAGAAGGATGAACTAGCAACACAGAGAGGTTAGAACAACGAACTGGCAACACACGAGAGAAAGGGAGCACAATATAAAGGACAGGAGAACATGAGGAGCAGGTGAGAACACTCAGACTAACAAGGAGAGAATGAGAGGGACAGGTGATGACACTGAGACAAACGAGGACTAAACAAGGGGACGTGGAAACGGGAAACAAGGAGGCAGGACAGGAGGAGCACATGGCAGACAACAACAAAGACAGAGCCATGTGCTCAAACACAACACAGACATAGAAACATGAAACAAAGACAGCACAGACAAGACAGTGAGGACAGGATCCTGACAGGTTGTGACAAGAAAATTGGTTAGAAAACAATTGTCAGCCTAGTCTCAGGTAACTAGCTTTTTTATGGATGGTGTCTGTAATATTATTACTGAAATCTTATTAGTAATTAGTTACACTACTAGTTTCGGCAAAAAAGTAATATTATTACTGTAACTTGTTACTAGTAACTAACTAGTTACTGCCCAACACTGGTTGTGACAAGAAAATTGGTTAGAAAACAACTCTCAGCCTAATCTAATGTAACTAGCTGTTTTATGGATGGTGCCTGTAATATTATTACTGAAATCTTATTAGTAATTAGTTACACTACTAGTTACTGCAAAAATTAATATTATTACTGTAACTAGTTACTAGTAACTAACTAGTTACTGCCCAACACTGGCTGTGACAAGAAAACAATTTTGTCACCCTAGTCTCATGTAACTAAGTAACGAGCTGTTTTATGTATGGTGACTGTAATATTATTACTGAAATTTTATAAGTAATTAGTTACACTACTAGTTACTTCAAAAAGTAGTATTACTGTAACTAGTTACTAGCAGTGTTGGGAAGGTTACTTTGGAAATGTAATAGGCTACAGATTACAAGTTACCCTATTTAAAATCTAATAAGTAGTGTAACTTTTCAATTACTTTATTAAAGAAATGTAACATTACATTTGATTACTTTTTGATTACTTTTCTTAATTTCTAATATTATCAACTGTTAATCATTTTGAAACATTTAAACCAGGCAGGGTTAACTTTACAGTAGAACTCAAAACTGATTACTGTCAGACTTTCAAAATCCTTTGAAATTTGTGTCAGCACGTCATAAATAGAACGCGGCAGCAGTTTTCTGTAGGGGATTTGTCGCGCTGCACAGCATCCAGTGTAGACAGCATCACTGATTATAATGACTTCTATAGTATTTTGTCGCACCGCTCGCGTCCGGTGTAGACACGGTGTAACATTGATTTTGCTTTGTTTCACAGAACTAATCGTTGCCTGGGTTGTGTACGTATGTGTGGGGCGGAGCTATAAAAATAGGGGTGAGACCCTTTTGGGGTAGGGGCCTGTTTGTTTTGGTGATTTCAAATATCAACATTGGCTACCAGAAATCGCTTACCCCACCTTTAACCAATCGCAAAGATTCCACCAAGAAAAACTGTTCCTAGCAAGCGTATAGCACTGACTTGAGTTACCTGGATGAGTCTGTGTTATTAGCTTTTACCAGTTGTTATTGAGGAATAACATACCTTGGAATGTCACGACTGACCAATCAGAATCAAGCATTCCACAGAGCCGTGTAATAATTTAATTTAAAGTACAGCCATCTCAAAATCAGACTTAACACCTCTTATTTACTTTGAGATCATTCTGTGGTTAAATACAGATTTAAAATCATAATAAGAAATAGTTTAATAGCTATGATATTGATTTTGATATCAAATGTTTGCATAGTTATGACAGGAAACACTGGCATCTAACAAAAATCCAAAAATCTAAAAAACAAAAAACAAAACAACAACAAAAAAAAACAATTAATCTTAAAAAAAATAAAGCATATGCATAAACCCAAATAAGAAATAAAACAGTTATCGAATAAGCATGTGTCCTATTCCGTGTCCTAAACTCCTGACACACTGGTGTCTCATTTTAGAGCAGTCAATGCAATTTATGAAAGAAGTCAATTAAATCATTGTGTGTGTGTGTGTGTGAAAATTCAAATGTAACCCCCTTTGTAATCATTAACATTTTCAAAAGGAACTAATTTAATTACACATATTTTCTCAGTAACTATAACTAATTACAATTACATTTATTTTGTAATTAAATTACGTAATTCTGTTACATGTAACTAGTTACTGCCCATCACAGGCTGTGGCAAGAAAATTGGTTAGTAAACAATTGTGTCACCCTAGTCTCATGTACTGTAACTGTCAGGTGTCTGTACTGTCTGTATCGTGTTTTGCCCCTGTTCCTGTTCTTCCTTTTTTGGTCATGTTCCTGTCCTTGTTTAGTTTGATTATTAGTTGATTCCCCACAGCTGTCTGTCCCCTCGTTATCCTGAGTTTAAAAGCCCCGTATGTTCAGTTCATGTTTGTCAGGTCTACTTGGTTACTATGTGTGTTGCTCAAGCTCCTATTGTGATTATTCCCTGTGTTTCCTGGATTAAAAACGTTTCCTCGTGCCTCCAGCGTCTTCCTGCAACAGCGTATTGTGACAGAAGTCTGTCCTGAGGGGGATCTTGCCAGTGCCACTTCGGACCCAGTGCCCAGCCCACCATCTCCCCTGACGGAGAGCCAGATCCCACTGCAACCGACGAGCCATCGCCGCACGGAGCCAGAGCTGCTGATGACGTCAGTCAAGGTGTGTGAGCCAGCAACAACGATCGCCACGAGGGAGAAAGCCACGGAGGTGTGAGCGCGGAGGGGAGCTCTGCCCCTTGCACCATGGCTGAGGGTGAGCTGAGTATGACGCGAGGACTGTGCCACACTGAAGGAGAGAGGGCTCCTGTTCCTGAGTTAAGCCCAGTGAGGGCTCCCGTTCCTGAGTTAAGCTTAGAGAGGGCTCCAGTTCCCGAATCCAGTCCAGAACGCCCTCCAGAGCCCGCTCCTCGAAAGCGCCCTCAAGTGCCCGTTCCAGCCCCAGAGCTCGTTCCAGTGTCGGCTCCAGCCCCCTGTTAAACCCAGAGAGTGCTCCTGTTCCTGAGTTCAGCCCTGAAAGCCCGGAGGCTCACAAATTCCCGCCCTCCTACCCGCTCCTGCCTCCTGCTCCACTGTCGTCTGGCAGCCCCTCTGCTCGCCCTGCCATCCTCCAGTGTCGCCGTGGTCGGAGTACCCCTTGACTCCGCCTCCAGCCTCTGAGGCCCGGACTCCGCCTCGGCACGTCGACCTGTCGGCTCCACCATGGCTCCTAGCTCCTTCAACTGGCTCCGCTGGGCACCCTTGTCCCTCCGGCTCCGCCTTGGTCTGGAGTCGACCATCCTGCGCCTCGGGACTCCACTCCTCCGGCTGCGCCTCGTCCCTCCATCCCTCCGGCTCCGTCAGGCTCCTCCATCCCCTCGGCATCTCCTCAGTCTTCTGTCGCTCCAGCTCCACCGCGGCCCTCTGGATCCTCCCCGTCGCCCTTGCTTTTCGGCTCTCCGTCTCGGGCTCCTCCACCACCTGCTCCGCTGCCGTTGGTCGGCCCCCTGGAGTCGGCGGCCATTTCTCCTCCTTGGCTCCTCCCTCCGTTGGCTCCACCGTGGGCTGTCATCATGGCTGCGGCCTGGGTCCCGCCTGGCTCCTCCTGCTCCGGGCCCCTCCTGTCTCCTCCCTCCTTCGTCACCTCCCTGGTCTCTGTCAGCCCCCTCCCGGGTGTCTGTCCTCCTCCTGAGCCTCCTCCCTAGTTACTTTAAAGTACCCGCCCCTCCCCATGTTGTTTCTACAGTGCGAGGACACACCTTCCGGGAGGGGGCGATATGTCAGGTGTCTGGACTGTCTGTGTCATGTTTTGCCCCTGTTCCTGTTTTTCCTTATTTGGTCATGTTCCTGTCCTTGTTTAGTTTGATTATTAGTTTATTCCCTGCACCTGTCTGTCCCTCGTTATCCTGAGTTTAAAAGCCCTGTCTGTTCAGTTCATGTTTGTTGGGTCTACTTGGTTACTACGTGTGTTGCTCAAGCTCCTGTTGTGATTATTTCCTGTGTTTCCTGGATTAAAGACTGTTAAACGTTTCCTCGTGCCTCCAGCGTCTTCCTGCAACAGCGAATTGTGACAGTAACTAAGTAACAAACTGTTTTATGGATGGTAATTGTAATATTATTACTGAAATCTTATTAGTAATTAGTTACACTGCTAGTTACTACAAAAATTTATATTACTGTAACTTGTTACTAGTAACTAATTCAATTCAAGTTTATTTGTATAGCGCTTTTCACAATACAAATCGTTGCAAAGCAGCTTTACAGGAAATTAAGTTTCTACAATATATTTATATATTGTAGAAACTTAATATATTTAACTTATGGCGAAATTTGGTAGTTCTGTATGTTGTCTGAGGGTAAGCTTCATCTGAGGTCCTCTGAGGGGTTGGCATCATCTCTTCTCAGGTGTTCTGGATCCAGACTGAAGCTTGTGTAAATCCTAGTTACCACGGGATGTTAATCCCGTGGCAGAAACAGAGAAACAAATAGAGACATAATTAGCGTAGCTGCTGTTCCAACCAAGCAAAAATTATTTGTTCAATCCAAGCTAAAGAACAATAATGTGTGTTTGATCAGATATAACTGCAGTACAAGATTATGAGATGCATTATGTGAATGCTTGGCTAAAGAGATGTGTTTTTAATCTAGATTTAAACAGAGAGAGTGTGTCTGAACCCCGAACATTATCAGGAAGGCTATTCCAGAGTTTGGGAGCCAAATGTGAAACTAGTTACTGGCCAACAATTGTTGTGACAAGAAAATTGGTTAGTAAACAATTTTGTCATACCCTAGTCTCATGTCTCAACTGTAATATTAATGAAATCTTATTAGTAATTAGTTACACTACTAGTTACTGCAAAAAATCATATTATTACTGTAACTAGTTACTAGTAACTAGCTAGTTATTGCCCAACACTGGTTATGACAAGAAAACTGGTTAATACACTATTTTGTCACCCTAGTCTCATGTAAATTACATGCTAGTTACTGGCCAACAATTGTTGTGACAAGAAAAACAATTGTTACCCTAGTCTCATGTAACTAAGTAACAAGCTATTTTATGGATGGTAACTGTAATATCACTGAAATCTTATTAGTAATTAGTTACACTACTAGTTACTGTGAAAAGTGATATTACTGTAAGTAGTTACTAGTAACTAACTAGTTATTTCCCAACAGTGGTTGTGACAAGAAAATTTGTTAGTAAACAATTTTATCACCGTAGTCTCATGTTAACATGTAGACTATACTGTTTAAGTCAATGGCTAAATTTTCAAAACACTAATGTTTACCCTTAGCAATGCTTTGCACTATTGACTTCCACTGTAAGTGCATTACTGTTAACACGTTTTTTACTCTTTTTACAAATTGAGAAATGACGCAGTTGTCAATTTTCTGTTTGAAGTTGTCAATAGAGTTTAACATGTATTGAACCCAGTTCATTCCCTTAACACTTTGGAGCAAAGCCAATTGCTATTTTAACCGTGAAGCAGTTACTTCCATTCTCAAGATAATTGGCTACAGCTGAATCTGGGCATCAAAACTTCCTAGAACTTTTATAGGAACACAATTCAACGTCTTCCCCTTCTAGAAACTTGTTTTCTTTCTTGTGGCTGTTGTTGCTGTTGTATTTAAACATGACACTGAATTGCATCAGCCAAACTCAAATTGGCCAATATGAATGAGAATCAAATTACTCCCTAAACTCTCATGCCATCACATCCGATTCTTTCACGGCATGCACACGTACAAGTCTCAACATACAGACTAGATTGAGTAGATCACTCCTGCCATAAATCAGCTTCAGCCTGAGTTGGTTTCTACCTGCTCCATCTCTGTGTGGGAGTTTGCTGACCCATTGTCACACTCACCGTTGTGTGTGTTTGTGTGAATGTGTGTATATATCCAGATGTGTACTGCTGTGCACTTTGCCTGGTTGTGCAACCAGCATGAATCATTGGGCAACAGGTCATAAAAATAGTTATTCAAAGGAGTACCACACAAGACACTGGACTTTAGAGAACTTTGCAGGAAACTTTGCACAGCTGTACCTGCGGCAATCTGCATGTGTGCGTGTGTGTCAACAGTTTCATTACCGGGAGAAATAGATGCAGTGCATTGAAACAGAGAATGAGAAGACAAGAGAGTGAGAGAGTGATGTGATCGCTCATTTGAAGAGGGGAAACGGCAATGAACACTTGTCTACTCTCTTTCTTCTCTTTCTAGCACCTGATTGTCAACGTGGCTGAATGGAGAGAGAGAGCGAGAGGGAGAGAGAGAGAGAGGGGAGAAAGAGACCCAGAGGTGAGTACACATCGTCCACACACATTGTTTTGATCTGTCCTGTGTGTTTTTTTATCTCCACTATTGGCCTGTGCTGGAGTGTTTATATGTCTGAGACATTCACACTCATATGGGCTGACGCTCCTGACTTCCTTCAGAGAATTTATCCTTTGACACATTTGTGGGTTGTTGAAACAGATTTGCATATGCAAACTGCTGAAGTGATTTTGGCAAAAAACCTCTTTGAGGCTTATGACAGATGCTTATCTTTGGTAATATTTTCGAATTACGTAAAATGGGATTAAAACTTGGACAAAATTACTCAGAGTTAGGGAAAGACAACATTGTCATTGTATTCTCAGTTGTCATTTGTCAAGTTATGTCATGTTCACACATTAACCAGCAGCCGAAAACAACTGTACAACATGACGATTCCTACAGCTTGGATTCCTACAGATTTTAAAGGTTTTTCCATATTTTTTTGAGTTTGTCCATATTTTAACCAGCGCTGGGTTGTATTTAACCCAGCATTTTTAGAGTGTATTACTCAGGGTTAGTGATTTCAACAAAAACACCTAATCTGGAGTATTAGAGTGCGTGACTCATGCATAGTTTTTGTTTTTTTTGTTTTTTTTGTTACCGGTTGAATAATACTTCAAAGCAAGTCATATGAGAGTTATGCTAGTACATTTATAATTGATTATGTGAGGTTTTTTTGGTCTTTCGAATGAGAAAAAAGTCAGAAAAATCCCATAAGAACCTGGGGAATACCAGCTGTAGGAACTAGAATATCATAGAGTTGGGCACGCAGCATAGCAATATGCTAAAAGCTACTCGGAACACCTTAGCAACTGGCAACCTCGGCAATGACGTACAACACTCTAGCATCTCGGTGGTGAGTTTTCAGAGCAAAGCACCTGTCATATTTTCTTTAAAGGGTTAGTTCACCCAAAAATGAAAATTCTGTCAGTAATTACTCACCCTCATATCGTTCCAAACCTGTAAGACCTTCGTTCATCTTCGGAACTCAAATTAAGATATTTTGATGAAATCAGAGTGCTCTCTGACCCTCCATAGACAGCAAGGATACTACCACGATCAAGGCACAGAAACGTAGCAAGGGTATCAGTAAAATAGTGCGTGTGACATCAGGGGTTCAACCTTAAGTTTACAAAGCAGCGAGAATACTTTTTGTGCGCAAAGAAAACGTTAATAACGTAATATTTATTCAACAATTCTTTCCTCGAGGTACAGTCTTCCACCATTTTGGAGAGTACCCCAGAATGTAATCAGCATTGTTTATGTTCAGTAGAAAGCGTGCGCATGCTAAACTTAAACAACGCTTATGATTACGTTCTGGGGTACTCTTCAAAATGGCGGAAGACGATAACTCGTGGAGAAGAATTGTTGAATAAATTTTATTATTGTTTTCGTTGCGCACAAAAAGTATTCTTGCTGCTTTGTAAAATTACGGTTTAATCCCTGATGCCACATGGACTATTTTACCGATGTCCTTGCTTAATTGTGGTATTATCCTTGCTGTCTATGGAAGGTCAGAGAGCTCTCTGATTTCATCAAAAATATTTTAATTTGTGTTCTGAAGATGAACAAAGGTCTTACGTGTTTGGAACGACACAAGGGTGAGAAATTAATGACAGAATTGTCATTTTTGAGTGAACTATGCCTTTAAACACCTAGTTTTGATCTGTCATGTAGTTTTTTTTACTGACCACAAGATGGTAGTGTCAACACTGTCAACCTTATTTCTAAAAAATGTCACTTAAAGAGATAGCTCACCCAATCCTGTCATCATTTACTCTACAAAAAGGAAGTTATTCTCAAGAATGTTTGTGACCATTGATTTTTGGTGTCCAAAGTATCTTCTCAAAATATTATATTCCACAGAAGAAAGTAAGTCATACAGGTATGGAATCATCTTTTCATTTTTAGACGAACTATCCCTTTAATGCTCTGCAGTTATGTTCTCTGAACAAATTCTGACAAGTTCCCATCCACAATCATTCATTTAGGACCCACAGGCTGCTCTTAATTCTGTTACCGTTTGCCATCTCCAGAGCCAAAGTTCAGACACTTTCTGAGCTTAAATGCCAGTGAGAATGAGAAAGCACTCTGTTATGATGAAAACGTGGTGGTGTGCATGTGTATGTATGTGTGATCCACTGCCGCAGTGTCATTACCCAGAGCTGGGGGACCACTCAGCAGTGACAGGCCTTTTAATGAGCCTATTAAGAGCACTGCAAAGACCAAGCTAATACCAGGCGTCATTAGTGGCACAGCGGACGTAGCACACCCTGGGGAGAGGCTACTTTTGGCAGACATGCTGGGATGGCAAGGATGGGTTATTTGTTTGGTGCTAACTGGCATCTTGTCAGCATACATACACACACAGGATGGGCGTTCTCCAGTGGCTGGTGTGGTAATTGCTCGGTACGCCAAACTTTTTTTACAACCATCAGGGTCAGGCTGGACTTTTCAGTTAAAATGATAGTTCACCCAAAAATTAAAATTTTGTCATTAATTACTCACCCTCACGTCGTTCCAAACCTGTAAGACGAACGAACGAGCGTTCATCTTTGGAACACAAATTAACATATTTTTGATGCATTCCGAGAGCTCTCTGACCCTCCCATAGACAGCAAGGATCCTTACACGATCAAGGCTCAGAAACGTAGCAAGGAGATTGTTAAAATAATCCATGTGACATCAGTGGTTCAACCGTAATTTCACGAAGCTACAGAAATACTTTTTGTGCGCAAAGAAAACAAAATAATGAATTTATTCAACAATTCGTCTCTTTGTTTATGACACAGCCTAGAGTGCGATTTTGGAGAGTATCATATGTAAACAACGTATGCAACGTATAGACGCTGCGGATATGTTGTTTACGTTCAGATCAAAGTGTAAACAACGTATACAGTGTATCTGCCTACGGTGCTGCTGACACAGAAGAGCATACATTGTTTACGTATGTGGTACTCTCCAAAATGGTGACGCGGAGGAGACAAATTGTTGAATAAAGTCATTATTTTTGTTTTCTTTGTGCACAAAAAGTATTCTCGTAGCTTCGTAAAATTACTACCGAACCACTGATGTCACATGGATTATTTTAACGATGTCCTTACTACGTTTCTGAGCCTTGATTGTGTTAGGGTCCTTGCTGTCTGGGAAGGTCAGAGAGCTCTCGGAATTCATCAAAAAATATCTTAATTTGTGTTCCGAAGATGAATGAAGGTCTTACAGGTTTGGAACGACATGAAGGTGAGTAATTAATGACAGAATTTTCATTTTTGGGTGAACTATCCCTTTAAGTATTAAAGTAGGCTTAGTCTTGGTAATAAAACACATTTTAAAAGAAAATGCAAGCTGTATTAATATATTAAAAATAATATATAAGCCCACATAGACTCACAGCACCTTTTCACCTAATATTAAATATCAAATCCGGCTTGGTTCGTTTCCCGTTTCCTCCAAAAAGGCAAGATGGAAAAAGGTTTCTGTGGACATGCAGGTCCGCTCATTTATAATAAATCTACATTCCTCTTTATAAATCTCACCTAATGCATTTAACGCATTAGTATTGTGACATTATTATGAGTCTCATGGAGTATCGCTTTCACAGTGATGAATTCTGTTCTCTTCAGTCAATCCATATTTAGTCATATCCTCCGGTCTAGTATTGACTTGGCATCCTCAGAAAGTAATGTCTTGACTTCCGAGCAAGCCATACTGAAAGATGACAGTGCGCGGTGGGATGGCCATTATGTTAACGCCCCTAAATGGTGACAGATCACTGTGGTGATGAGAGCCTGACTCATCAATTTTATGGGAGTCAGAGCGCTATATGGAAAGACTTGACCTCATAGGAGGAGAGCACTTCAGATTATGTCAAGTGCATGAATATGTCTCTGCAAGGTATGTGTGTGCGTGTGTGTGTGTGTGTTATTTTTCATTTCACACGTTGATGCTAGAGGACCTGTAAGGTGTGCTGTTGCATGTGAAAGTATGACTGACATTCTAATATTCTTTCTGATTATACAGCATGGATGCTTATAAACGTCAGTGGAGTGTTAAAATTACAAACCTTAGACAGAGGCGCCTTTCTTGTAACCCTGAAATAGGGGGTTATATTTACGTGTTTGTATGTTCTTGCACAAAATGTAATTGCATTGGTGCTTGCTAAAACAAGCATAACTATTTTTTCACATGTTAAAGGTGTAAAAACCCCAAGTATTAAACGGTTTGTGCTATGGATGTGAATAGTAGCTAACAATTTCCACATGATGTACAATAAAAGAACTATTTTAAAGAGGGACCAGACTATCATATTAAACTTTTGACTTGGGACAGTAATCATCAATCTCTAGCAACCACTTACAACATTCTAATATCATTGTGGCAAGTTTTGCATGGGGAAGCACTATTAAAAATGTGAAGGACAGGTGTTTGACTGCTTCTGCATTGGTATTGTAGATCGTTTGGTCTGTACTGCCGAAGCCTAAATATTAGGAAGTATGACTCAGAAATATATCTCATACTTGTATAATTGTATGTCTTTATCTCAATGGTTACAGATGAATAAACATCTCGGGGCCTCAATTATTCAACAAATGAAGAGCTTGAAGGTCTGTTATCTGACAAAGTTACATAATTTGCTGGATAATGGATGCTCTTGATCTTTAGCACAGGAAAATATATAAATATTGACTTACAGATGAGAGAGTTTTTGTGCTGTGAAGAAGGTTGTTGTGGAGATTCACATCTGTGTATCAAAGTTATGCTGTGTCTAATCAAGGTTAGTTGGATAAGAAGAGCGTGTTTGGGCAGTTGCCAGGACACTGTTATGCAGTGTAGTGAAACTAGTCTTGGCAAACTTACTTATGTGAACAATGTGTTATTGCTATGTTTTCAGGGGTCACTATGTAGTCTGCACAGGTGATCCAAAAAGTTCCTCTGCCAACAGGAATGATAAATGCCCCGTGTGCAATGGCTCGTTTGTTTACCTGGTGTGGGGAACGTCAGGAATGTGTGTGTGTGTGTGTGTGTGTGTCTGTGTGTGTGTGTGTTTGCGGATGTGTGGGCGAGCGTTTGCGTGATGGTACGCGTTGTGAAACCTGGTCATAATGGCATTCTGCCATTTTTCCATAACCACACCTTTACTTCTGATGAGCAGCAGTTGGTGATAGAAAAGTTTCACCGTTGATAGTTTTTGGTGAGAAGAGCAAAGTGTGGAAAAAGGAGAGCCGGACAGATCTCAAAACAGACTTCTGATGTGTTTGTGGTTGCTGTTGCCAAAATAAGCCCTTCAAACTATAACATATATTACCCTCTCAACCAATCAGAATTGATTACAGGGGAACGGCACGCTGATGGGGCGTTCACACTGATAACTATCTGCCACAACAAAGATGCCCAAAATTATTTATTTTCAACAAGATCTGCTGATTTCAAACTTTGTGAGTAGCAGTACATTTAGGAAAAATTTATAAACATAAATGTTATGTTTAGCCCCACCCACCAATTCTACATCACTGCCTGTTTAGCCCTGCCCACCAATTCATGCACTTAGTATGTAAATGAGAAGAGCGGCAAACGCAGGTCTATGCAGAAACCAAAAACTATAAATGATAAACTTTATTTGATAAACTTTTTAATGAAGTGCCAGACTACATCAGTAAGAACTTGGTCCTTTGTTCACTTAATTTTTACCACCGAATCGTTTACAAACAAGGCACAATTCAACTCAGGATTTTCAGAATGGTTTCATAAAAGACAATGCTGTGCTGACTATATTAGATCTGATGTCTCACCATACCTTTCTGTTATTACAAATCGTTTGATACATACTGTTTATGCATTTTTACCCTAAAACACAGCAGCATATATCTGTGAAGGATATATAGACATAGAATGACATTTTTTAATACAAAAACTACAAAAAATTTGTGATCATACCTTCAATAGCTATTTCCACTCTAAATGGGGCATAAGGAGGAAATGTCCTTTTATGTCCAGAGAGGAGTGATAATTACAGTAAAACTGATGGTGGATTCCCGTGGGAGGTCTTGTTGTGATGTTGGAGGGTCTGAGATAACAGCGTGTCAAAGGATGAGGGTTGGTTAAGCAGCAGGAGGACAAGGAGGAAGTGGCCCATTTTGGCAGATTCCTACAGAGAGAGTTGCTAGAGGGTTGTGGGTAGTGATTGACAAATTAGGGTGAGTAAAAGTGAAGGATCAAGTGACTCAGTCACTCGTGACAGAGGATGGGATGCAGGACTGGGTGAAGGGTCAGCGGAGCAAGAGTAGAGGAGTGCACATCACACATGCACACACTCTTACCCTCACATTCCTGCGAGTTGAGGGAAATGACCGTAGTATGAGTCGAGCATCCAAGCCTGTGATCTCGTCGCAGTGCGGCGCCACTGTTGACTCCGTCTGCCCTTGTGTGAGGTCTGCCACCGGATTCCTATGCTGTGAGTGGAAGCAGCACCTGCAACAGTGGCCACTTTCCTGTTACTGGATCCATTCTGTGGCGGCGATGAGCATGTGCACTTGTGGAATTCCCCTTGAGTACCAAAAGAGTCAGAAAGAAACAGAGAGATGGACTGTCTGTCCTTTACTTTCATTTTCACTCTCAGAATTAGGTCTACTGGGACATTTGCGCTCAATCATGTGCCTTTCATTTTTAGTTAACCTATTAAGCATGTTTTATTTTGCATTTGCAGTTTCGCTGCATACTTGTGGTCTAAAACGTTACGCTGTTTCCAAACCAAGCGTTACATAAAGCTAACCGCAAATGCAAGTAGTCCCGACCAACAGGATGTTCTGTCGATCAATTGGGTTCTAATTATGTCGCCCCGCCCACTTTAAACGTTATTGGTTAAAAATTCTGCTCCACATAAGTGTATCTGAAATAGTTCTGATTGGCTGCGATCATAAGTTTCACGTTCAGTGTGGATAAATTACTTATCTAGGTTAGGTTGCATGTTATGAGCATTACACTTGACGTGTAATTCAGGCTATGAGCATTCCTGTATTGCCATAATGAATTCTCCACAAACTAGATTTCGCAAAGGCACCTTCTGATTCTGAACTACATCTCATTAGTTTTTACTGAAGCAGCGGTGTTTATTCTACAGCTAGTTTGGGCAACAAATTCCCTCAAGCTTTCCAGATGATTACAAGCTGCGAGTGTGGTGAAAAAAGACATTTTTCTTCAAAACATCTGTTGCGGTGACAAGTTGTTTTTGATTGAGCTCATTCATTTCCATCGGCCCTCCCTTTTCCTCTCAGAAACCTCACAGCGACATGTCCTCAACCTCAAAACAACGTTCCTGCGTAACCGATCGTTTGTTTTCGAAGGAACCTTGCAAAACAGCACACCCCAGTGGCTACATTAGTACTGCGGCTACGAATGAATTAGTGCCTGATGGATGACACATGAAGCATTTACTGAAAGAGAGGCTGAGAGAGAAGAGGCGAGGGAGGAGGAAGAGAGAGAAAGTGAGATTGGCTTGCCTGTGGACTCACTTGGCAGGAATCGCTTGACTGGATGTGTCGTATATGACTGTGCAAAACACACACACACACACACACAGACGCAGTGAGTGAAAGTAAAAGGAGAGGCTGCTTGGGATCACTCTGTTGTGGAAAGTAGAGCAGCAAGGTTCCTTCGCAGGAACTTATTGGATTCTCTCAGTTGCTGTTGGATGGTGAACGAAGTCAGGAGGTGTCTGCGTGACAGTGAGTGTTACTTTTAAAATCGGTAAATCATTAATCGGTGATGTTGAAGCTTTTACTGAGATATGGTGAGTGTGCTTGTGTCTGGTGTCAGCGCAGTGTGTTTCTTGGGCTTCAGCGTACAGGTGTGCTGGCATCTGGGTAAGTAGCTTGTTGGTGTTTAACTAGATAAACAGCACATTTCTAACCAGATTCTTTTAGCAGGTACTAATATACAAAGTGACTCACAGGTTTATCTTTTCAGTATGAGTCTTGCCAGAGAATCCAACTTATGATCTAAACGTTGTTTGTATCAGTCAAGCTACATGAATAGAAACTGAAACAAGAATGTTAATGTGATGTTCTTCAGCATTTTTCTAATTTTAACGTTATTTTATTCTGTGCGTAATTTAACTAACCTTTAAGTCGTAAACATGCATTCCCATAGTGTAGTTTCAAACAGTGTGCTTTCAGAAATGTGAAAGTACGTTCCTATAGTACAGTTTAAACAATGTAAAGTATTTAAATACAGTTTCCTGCTTGGGATGATTCCACTAAGACTGTTGAATGACTATCACGTTTTTGTCGTTTTTCTTTTCTCTTTTGATTTCATTTTGTTATGCACATAAGTTGCATTTTATTCATTGTGTTGGTTTGTCTTGTGGCATCTGCCCACGCTTTGGCTCATAGAACAACTGTTGCTGAATGCAACTGTAGATGTGGCCTGGACGCACCTTGACCCATTACGTCCACCTGCCCACCTGTAAACCTTTATCAGCTTTATTACCATCACCACCCACGTACAAACTACCAGTCAATACTTTGACACACCTGCTTATTCTTATGTATGACAGATTTCTACAATTTAAAATTAGAGTCATCAAAACTATGAAGCATTCTGTCATTGTTGTTCCAATCCTGTTTGATGTTCTTTCTTCTGTGAGACTCAAAAGAAGATATTTTGAAATAAAGTGGAACTCTGTGGGGTCCAAAACAATGTAGGTTTGGACCCCATTGACTTTGTATGGACAAAAGGACACAATTTTAATTTTTTGGATGAACTGTCCCTTTAAGCATGAGAGAAGCAAATTCAGTCAGGTGTGTTCAAAGTTTTGACTGGTACCATATTTTATGGTTGCTCCATAACTAAACATGCGTCACCAGAAGTACAGTGCTGTGTTCAGTTCATTTGCATGACAGTGTACTGTTGAAAGAGCACATATTTGCATACAGTAACTTTGTGTGTGTTTGCATTCTTGAAGGCCTTATTCTGTCCGCTGTGCTGATTCATGGTAGGAGTGTTTGAAAAGTTCACGCTCATTAGCACCACGTTAACTCATATTTCAGCACTACTAGGCACCTTAATCACCACAGGGTCTAATGAGACTCGTGCTGATGTCGACAGGTGATGTCACTGCCGCTGAAATATTCTAGGTCAGGCCTGAGTTTAATCAATGATAGTTTTAATGTTGCAAGATCAGGACGAAAAAGGCTGCGGGTCAGTGGTTTTTCCATTCGACGATATGTACGAGTGTTTAAAATGAGTTAGAAGGAGACGAATGTGTCATGCACAGTTGGAACAAAGAGGGCCGCAAAGAATTCAGTAGTGAAGCAGACTCCCTCTCCTCCCCGGTCTCCATGGTAACAGGCTTGGGTGCCACTATTACAGTTACTCAGTGTTTGAGTGTGAGTGGAGTGTGTGACCGGGTCGACATTTAAACGCTGCCATGTTTCTTAGCATTCAAAGCTGAATGAGAATGAGTAAAGAGGCGGGTGAGGAATATCTGTGAATGTGTTTGTGTGTGTGTGTGTGTGTATTAGGGGAATCCAGAAGACTGAGGGATGTTATTGCTCGTTTATAGCGGAGAAGACTTCAAGTCTGTTTTGTTAAGTCAGTTTGCTACTTTTAAATGACTTAGGAGAGATAAAAAAGACCCAAATTAATGAACTGTTGTGATATGTTATGATTATAATGCTAAAAAATTAATGTATAGTGCCGTTCAAATGTTTGGGATCAGTAAGATTTTTAATGTTTTTTAAAGAAGTTTCTTTTGATCATCAAGGGTGCATTTATTTGATCAAAAATACAGAAAGAAAATGTAATTTTGTGAAATTATTGCAATTTAAAATAACAGTTTTCTATTTTAATATTCTTTAAAATATAATTTATTCCTGTGAAGCAAAGCTGAATTTTCAGCATCATTACTCCAGTCTTCAGTGTCACGTAATCTTTCAGAAATCATTCTAATATGCTGATTTATAATCAATATTGGAAACAGTTGTGCTGCTTAATATTTTTTGGGAACTGTGGTTTTTCAGGATTCTTTGATAAATAAAAAGTTAAAAATAACTGTTTATTCAAAATAGAAATTTTGTGTTGCAATATACACTACTATACAAAAGTTTTGCTGTTCTTTTTAACTTTTTTTTTTTTTTTTATCAAAGAATCAAAGAAAAAAGTATCACAGGTTCCAAAAAACATTAAGCAGCACAACAATTTCAACACTGATAATAAATCAGCATATTAGAATGATTTCTGAAGGATCATGTGGCACTGAAGACTGGAGTAATGGCTGATGAAAATTCAGCGCTGCGTCACAGAAATAAATTATATTTTGAAGTATTTTGAAATAGGAACCCAATATTAGAAATTACAATAATATTTCACAATATTACTGTTTTTTTTCTGTATTTTTGATCAAATAAATACAAGCCTGATGGAGCGTAAGAGACTACATTAAAAAACATTAAAAGTCTTACTGATCCCAAATGTTTGAACAATCATATGGTAATGATAATTTAGGCTTTTAAAAAAAGAAATTTGATGAAAAACATGATGACAGACTGGAGTGCAGTGACATTATCATTTGAGACATTAGCGAGAGATAGCAAGTAAAATATGAGGTTAACAGGTGACAAATCTAATTTCAAGGGATAGTTCACTCAAAAATAAGATAAATGTTTTTGTCAGTGAAAGTCAGTAAGTTCCAGTGCCATTTTAGACCCTTTTAAATGTTCAAAATATTTTTGTGTTTCACAGAAGACCTATATGTTTGTCCTATATATTTGTAACAATGCGAGGTAAATGATGACAATTTTAATTTTTAGCCAGTAAGTCTCCATTTACTCTATGCAATCTCAGTGCTGTCTATGAGACACAATTGAGTTACAAGCTTTATCTTTTCTACTGGCCTCTGACCTAAAATATAGGTCTTGTCATAGCTAATGGGACCATTGTAAAAAGTATGAGCTGCACTTGCCAACCTGTAGAGCCCAAATCTCACCATTACCACCCAAACGCCAGCCTGAATCTTGGCTACAAGTCTCATAGTAATGTTGACACTGTGAACTCTTGGATTTTACACAGTTGTGTGCACTTACGGGGGCTTGTGTTTTGAAGAAACCGGCACCAGTGCCAGCGAGAGGACGAGAGCTAGAGTTTCTCTCCCTTTATAGGAGCGCCAGGTTTCTGATTTTCTTTCTCAAGGGTGTGTGCTTCCTTTTTCATTTTTTTTTTTTTATGTATTTGTGTGTGTGTGCGTCTGTGAGGGCTTACAGGGACACGCCCTCTGTTATAGAGCGTGATCTTTATGTGATTTTTCTTTCCCTCTTTATCAGTGCGACTGTATTGGTGGTCCGGGGGCAGGTGCTTTCTGGGTCACGGGGCAGTTGGAGCTTTGGAGGGATGCCAGTATGTCTTTAAATGCAGTAAGACCAAAGAGGCTGTCGGGGAGAATGAGCACTGCCCAGGGAGCGTTATCCAACTTAAGGTAAGATGTAATCCTAAAATGACAGGTTTGCTGTTGGAAACTGCGACGTGTGTTTGTGGATGCACCAATGATTGTGCGAGTGTGGGAGAAATAAGTCCGAGATTAGCTCTGTCCCAAAACCTGGTGAGCTACATACACAAACGATTTCAAAGGTAGCACCCTAATTGAAATCATTTGAATGATTTACATGAGCATCAACTCTAAATGCGAAGCACGAAAAGTGAAATTCCAAGAGTTTGATGTTAGCATGTTGCTAAGCTAACAGTATAAAAAAATACAGGTGAACAATCCATTTTAACTTCGATTTTGATACTTTTCAGTATTGAAGTGTTTTACTCATTCCACCATCTTGGATTTTTTATTGAATGGAATGAGCTTGTCAAAACTGGGATTGTGTTATTCGTCTTGCGACGCTGTCTTCGATTTTTGGCAAAATCTCTCAAGTTGTGTCCATGACTATGATTTACCCTGTTTTGCTAGGCTGCTCAGTAGGGTCTGGAAATATTGTGTGTTGGACAGCACAAATTGTGTGTATGCGTATGTGTGGGTGAGAAAGCGAGAGAGAGACGGACAGAAACTGAGATCTGAAAGTACGTCAAAAGGAAGGTAACTCAATCTGGGCAGCTGTTAGCCATTCCGCTGCAGTGCCACGTCTCAGTGCATTGACGTAGAGAGAATACCTGCTCCGGCTGTATGCTTTTGTGAGTGACAGAGGAAACAGTGGAAGTTTAACAGCGAGCCAGGCCTAACGTGAAGGTGAATAAAGCTGTAAAATAGAGAGAGAAAATAAAATGTCAATGCAAGATCAAGCTGTAACTCTGATGTTCGTGCCAATGTGTCACGCCTCCTCTCCCATGTGCTCCTGGGCAAACAGCGGTGAATGTGTGTGCGCTTCGCTATGCAGAAAAATCATGCCCCCGGGAAGATTGGAGAAAACATGTTTTGTGATGTGGAGTTGAGTAACTTTGGAGGAACTTACAATAATTGGCTTTTCCTACTTGAGCTATGAGAAAATGACAAGACATGATTACATCACTGTTTTAGTGGCTGATGGTGAAGCAGAGCAAACACAGGAGAGTGTGCATGTGGTTTTTATGTTTTTCTGGTATGGTATGCCTCTGGGCTTTGGCTTTGTGTGTCAGGTAATCCTCCTGAAAAAGCTGGATTATATTGCATATAAAGGAATAATGCATCTGAACTTTCCTATTGTTTGTATTTATGTATGACAAAATGCATGATTTTTGTGGAAATTTTTTTTTCTTGTTACATTATTTTTATATATTTTTATATTATGATGTTTTTTGTTTGTTTATTGTAATTGTTCTATATTTTTATGTTTCGTTTTATTTGTTTTATTTATTTGTTTTTTATTTTAATTGTTCTATATATTTCTGTTTTGTTTTATTTGTTTTACTTATATTTGGTTTGTTTTATTTGTATGTTTTGTTTCTATTATTCATTTTTATAGGTTGTATTTGTTTTGTTTTATTTATGTGTTTTGTTTAGACCTGGCACACCAGTAATTTGTCCACAACTAAAGTGAAAATACTTTGCAATGTGACACTTTTACAGCCAATGAGAATATTAATATTATAAATATATAACACTGTTGTATGGAGAAAGATTTTGGACAAATGAGATTTTAGTGTGGGCGGGGCTACTCAGCACAAAACCACAAATCTAAGTTTCGACCTGGAGAAAATTTCCAAAAAAGCTTTTTGTATGTATGTATGTATGCATGTATGTATGTAGGTATGTATGTATTTTTTCTCCATATTCCACCTTGTTACACTTGTGGTGTTCCCGGGTCAAAAAACAAGCCTGCATAAAATTGCTAATAAAATTTCCTGTTATGATATATTATTTTCAAGTATTATATTCAATCTTTTTAATCAACTTGTTTTCTTTCTATTAGCTCAGGGTGTGTATTTCTTTTTGGAACCGATTGATCAATTGATTTGGAACAAATTGATTGATCTGAGCTTATGGTACTTTTTTCACTCAAAAACTGAGGTGCACCTCCAAAAAGAAACACAAAACCTGTGCTAATTGAAAGAAAACAAGTTTGGTGAAAATGTCACAAAACAAGAGACTTATAAGCATTTTTCTTAAATGCTGGTCATTTTAGACTGGGAGCACCAAATTAGGTTAAGGATTATCAGCAGAGCACAAGGGTTAAGTACATTGTTCTGTGGAGGTCAGTAGGTAGCTGGGTCAAAAATGGGCTTGGTTTGTTTGTTGCCCTATAAAACCATGACATCATCTTAGGCTCTTTCAGAGCAAGAAATACAATCACAATTCATCTTTTAAAAAAAATAATACCAAATTTTGCCAGTGTTTGTTATGAGCTTACTCATATTACATGTCTCATTGGATAAAGTATACTTTGCCCTCTCAAAACATAACATTAAGCAAGCATTGATTTAGCATGCGCATTACGTGCCAGTGGACAATGAAGTACACTGCAGTCCGTGGCTGGCGTGATGCTTGAGCTTGCTCTTGAAAGCTAGATTAATGTTTCCGCCTTGACATACGCATACTCTCTCTCTAGCCTCAGACTGTCAGGATTGTATTGAATGAATTAAATGTTTTTTCATCTTTTATCTAGAGCACAACCCATCAATATCCTGCATTCAAACACATGCGGCTCACAATCATTAAACAACCTCTTATTATTCATTTATCACTGGGAGAGATTGAAAAACTGACCTGTTTTGTGGTGTTATTGATTGATGCCAGATCTGTGAAGTCATTGAAGCAAGACGTCATTGTGGGATTGGCGCTGAAAGAAATCACTCAGAGAGAGGAGAATGAGGTTGAGGACCATTTGAAAACACAGAGGAGCCATCAGTCTAATGGTTAAAAGACAGGTTACAATTATCCAGAAGGAAATAACAGTGTAGGCGGTCGTTCTGTTTTATATTGCATGTCTCTGATAGTGTGTATCCTTGGCAGATTTAGTTTCATCATTGCATGGGATGTTATCAGGCGGCCGTAATGTAACATGAGGTAGGTGGTAACCTAATTCACAAAAATACCATAATCACGTCAGAGCCGTTTTAAGGTTTCAGGCACTCAGCAATGAGAGTTTACAACTGATGAGGTGTATTATGGGGATTCAGTTCTCAGTATTAATTAGACACACCCCATAGGAAGTTCATTTGGAGCTTGAATTTACTGAATTGCAATTTTAACAGGTAATATATTCTGGGAAATTAAATGTCTTTCCACCCTGGTTGACAAGTTAATTTATTAAATATGAAGAAAAATATAAAATTAAATACAGGTTTCTATAATTGGAATGTTATCAATCTGTTTGTCCATCCATCTATACATCCGTCTACAATATCTATGTATCTATCCATCCATCTTTCTGTAGTATCTATATTCCATGCATATATCTGTCTATCCATTTAGCTAAGGTATCTATCTATCCATCCGTCTTTCATCCATCTATCTATAATCCATTCATTCATTTACCTGTCTATCCATCATCTATATATCCATCTATCCATCCATCCATCCATCCATAATCTACATATCCATCAATCATCCATCCTCCAACTTAAAGGTTTTTTAAATTTATTAAAAAACTATCAAACAAGGCTTTCTCAAGCCATCATTAAATCTTTTCTAGTTAAAAATGAGTTAATTTCAAATCAATTCTTGCATTTGCAATTCTGCTTGCAAATTGCAATTCTGCATCCTATTTGTTTCCTTCATCCATGTACAGTATACATGTATCCACCCATCCATCCATATCTGCCATACATTTGTTACCTTAATTGAAATCAGAAATAATAAAATGGACTATAATAAGATCTGACCCCACTTTAAAGGCCAATGCAAAAAAAAAAAACTTGATTCTTCACTCAGTTCACTTTTGCTCCACTGGGGTTCTGAGTTTTTCATTTAAAGAGGACTCAAGTGTGAAAACTTGTATTATTAGCTGTTAAATATATAAGCAGACATTGATTTGTTTGGGTTTTTTACCCACACACAATAATTAGCCTGACTGAGTATTCATCTCACCTCACACAATGCAACTCCCAGTAGAGCGTTTCTGTTGTGTGCGCTGAACTGTAATGTCAGTGGGGCCCCACACTAGGTTTCTGGGAACAAGAGTCACGTTTACTGTAATATGTTTTTTTTTTTTTTCTCTAGCACTTCAGTTTTGGGAAGCAGCCTTGGCCCTGGGCCCTCTGTTAAGAGATCTCCGCTTTATGACTCGCCCCTGTGGTTAGCTGGAGGGCTGACCCCGTGCCACTGACAAGCCATCAAAGCAAAGACTGTGTGAACAACACGCAGGCAACTGCGGCGGAGTTATTTTTTTCCTTTGCTGTTAATCGCCGCTGAGATGGACCCTCTGACAGATGATCTGATTTAAGGCTTGTTTGCGGCGTGAGTCAGAGGATGTATGCTTCAGCGCAAATGCAGTGAAATGAAGAACAAATGTGCATTGTAAAATCAGAGGGTGGGGGTAACATATCTCTAAGGATTGCGGGGGGAGCACTGAGTTACGTGAGCCGTAGCTGAAGGCTAGACGTGAGTCAGATAAGAATCATAGTACTTATTCAATTATGCATACAGTACAGTAATATAAAGGCCTATGAGGCTTCCAAGAAGCAATTCCCTCACAGACAGGAATGTGTCATTTCTCGGAAAACTGTGTTGGTTTAAATATAAATGTGATGATCGTTACACACAGTGTTGAGTTTGTGGTTATTCTCAGCCCCTCAACCCCCTTCCTAGGATGCGGTGATTAAAACTTAGGACTGGTAATCAGAAGGTTACTAGTCTCAGCCTCAGATGTCACGCCCATGGAACGTTGACTAAACGTCTGATGCATATGGCACACTTATCTGGAAACACTTCAGGAGTTTCGAAGTCGTCATAGGATTGGTTGAATTATACAGGATTTCCGGGAGACGTGTGTGTTGCGTTCTTTAACGTTCTGCCTGGAAACAAAAATGCGGTGGCGCCAAACCCCCTTGCAAAAGAGGAAAGCCGTCGTGTTTACAACTGACGACGAGCGTTTGTCAGGATCAACTAAACGCTGAATTTTCAAAAGTATGTGAAAATTTTAAAGTTCGCGGCATAGAATCTTTAAAATATGTCAGAGATTTACACACTGGTCTGTTATTCTGGCGACATTTCCACGCCCCTAAACATGACGCGGAACAAAATGAAACGTGATTGGTTGCTTTACCTGTCAGTCATATGGCCTCTTGGGCGGGCCTCAGCTGTCAGTCTGAAGTTCTGGCTACACGAGACTAGAAGGTTACTGGTTCAATCCCGCAAGGAGTCAGACATCAATGCTGTGCCCCTTAGCAAGGTATGTAGAGGGTTAATTTACCCAAAAATAAAAAATGTCATGAATTTGAAACTTTCTTCCATTAAAACCCAAATGAGATGTTCAGCAGAATATTCATGCTGCTCCTATGATGAATGTTGTTAAGTTCCAAAACTGACAAAAAAGCAACCCAAAGCACCAAATAATTAGTTCATATGTTTTGTACACTATTTTTCCAAGTCTTCTGAAGTCATACTATTACGGACTAACACAAAAAGCAGGATTTATCGCAAGAACCAATCATAGCCGATCATATCCAGTCATATTGTGATGGAGGCATTGCCTCCACTCACTTGACTTCCCCCCATTCATTCTCAATTACCTTCCACTAAACTCATCGCAAGCTTTAGGGGGTCTGTTAAAACTCAATGGGCTCAGGGGTGGCAAGAGAGACTCCTGCTAGTGTCGCTGTTGGACAGTTTTACTTTAGAAAAATTAGTGATTTATATGCTTTAAGTAATATTTTGTCATATTTGCATTGTTTTATTTTTGTATCATGAATTTTTTTTTCTCATCTAATCTTTTGAGGCACTGCCTCCCTTGCCTCCTCGGAGGATACGCCCCTGATTCATACTTTTAAAAACCGCCAATGCAGCATGTCATTGATTAAAAACGTCATATTTAAAAGGACTGCGGAGATGAATGCGTTAATTTCTGTGATTAATGTGAACTGTTTAATGCCCTAATACAGCACCCTTTTCTCCTCCAGAGGCTATGCTAACATTTCTTCCCATTTTTTGTGAGTAGGTTTCTATTTGCACACTGACGTGCAAAGCAAGTATTGTGAGATTAATCATGATTCATCGCACGTAAAATGATTAGTTCTGATTAATCACCAAAATAATCACGATTCACAGCTCTAAAATATACACAAATGCAAATATACCCACTTGTTTTCACAGTACAGAAGGGAGCAGTGTGAACATTGTTCTTAGCATCTCCTTTTGTGTTGAAGAAAGTAAGCCATACAGGTTTGGAACAACATGAGGAGAGTAAATTAGTTTTAACTTTTGGGTGAACTAGTCTTTTAATCTCAGGTTTCTTCACAGAGAAATCATTTTGAATAAAACTGTTTGGTAAACGCTGCATCAGAGTGAGTGTGCTTTGTGCGAGAGCAGGTAATGGCAGTTTAGAGGTTATCAGAGAGCGGACATGCGTAATAAGCCACACACTGCGGTGAGGAAATGTAAAATTACTGATTTGCGCAGTGGTGTTTCTGTTGGCAAGGCCACTCCAGATGAGTGCAGGCCGAGCTTCCCAGGAGCGCTTCTCAGAACAGCTCATTTAGTTCAGGACGTCCTGGGAATTTGTATTCGCAGGTCACTATAATTTTCTTCCTCCATCGTCAAAATCCACTTGATAGAATCACTTATTTGTCAGGTGTTGCTATACATAGGTTCAACTGAAGTGGTATACCAAAAATAAACAAGCACAGTATTGCAAACAATAATAAAAAGGCTCATTGTGTTTAATGTGACTCAGGTTAGCATCACTTCCTCTCACGTCATACCGCAAATCGCTAAAGCCTTCAGATCCCGACTACGTGTTTGTATGTTACTGCCAAAAAGGAGCAGAAACGGTATGAGCGGATATACCTACTTGTCCTTTCAAATATGGTTCCTGGAAACTCTCGCTTATCCTCATTCTCCCTGCCTTATTTTTCTGTCTTTCCACTCTGTTTTCCTAGGCTATTTCCTCAGGCTCTAAATTTGGCCCACTCTTCTGATAAGGTTGTTTATCTGTTTTTGTCCAGAAAGGAACATTCTCCTGTGGCTATGTCACACTGCGCGTGCACAAGTGGGCCAAAGTTCAGCCTCTTCCTGTAAATAGATCAAAAGAAACAGCCAGATGTCTGAAATTCCCCACGAAATGCCCTAGAATTCCGGAGAACTCGCACACCAAGAGCATGCTTTGGGCCGATGCACTGCCAAAACGGCTGAGGATAATGCCAGGAGACTAAGAGGGAAAAAACATACTTTGGTTATTATGAAAGCAATGTGTTGCACGTACAATGTGTGTGGACGCGTACTTATGTATTTATGCACAAATACTGCTTCTACAAAAATATATACAGGTGAGTCCAAAACTCTGAGAGCATTTGTGATTCAAAGCCAAATTTAAACAGGAAATAGAGTTTTATGACTTTGAAATATTTTTATATTAAAAAGTGGTGTAAAATTAATAAGAAATAGTAATTATAAACTATATGTCTTTTATATTTTTGATTAGTGACTTGGAAATAAATTTAAATCTGATATATTTTGAAATAAATCTACTGCATAACAAAAATGCAAAATAGAAGTTTTTCCTAGACGTTATGACCCAATTGCATATATATATTTTTAATTATTTTTTTTTATTTGCTGTGTGGTGCAGCATTGTTGCATCATGTGGTTTTAATAAAACTCACATGGTAGCACCACTTTTCAGCCTTGATTTATTAATAGGTAGCAGTCCTTCAGAACAGCTTCTCATTAAAGAAAGGAAGAGAGAGAGAATGAGTGTGTGACCTGCTGCCATTATATCCATCACTCTCCGTGCCCCATGCATGAACTCAGGAGAGCATGCTAAGCCATATTAACACCATGCTGAACTCTATTGACTGATCTGCATTAACTTCTCGCTCTTACACACAAAGCAGTGTTAAAACCATCTATCCTCACAGCACCGTCTCATGCCGTTCTTTTCATCTCAGAGTCTTTACAGAGAGAATCTGGCTGCACTCATGTGTCTCTCTCTGCAGGGCTACAGACGGGTAACTGTGGTGTGCGTTTAGGCCACACAGAGGATATTTAGGATATTCACATGACAGCGATGTGCTAAAAATGGAAACATTGTCAAAATTCCTATTCACACAGATCTGCGAAAACAACTTAAAATGCATGCCAGGCCAGTAGTTGGCAATGTTACTTTCTAAATGCTACACCCACACGTAATACGTATACATACAACATCACAGGTTTCGCAAATTTACGTTTTTGTAGTTTACACAGACATGATAACGGTATTGGTTTCAAAAACAAACTTTGAAACCCGTTTTCAAAAGTTTGCGATTTCAGGCCCCCAAAACACGGTTGTCATGCAAACGAACAACCAAAATGCATAAAATTTTCCTTTTTAGTCGACATTGGTGTCGGGTCAACACCCCCTTAATGTCTATAAATAATCAGGATGAAGGTAACTGTTTTGACCCTGTTTATCTACAACCAAATTGTGTACATATGTGCTTGCTGAGCATTTAATTTCAGAACCACTGGCATAGATAACTGTTTGAGAGAATAAAGTGTGTGTATTATATTTATATATATATATATATATATATATATATATATATATATATATTAGTGCTGTCAAACGATTAATCTCGATTAATCACATCCAAAATAAGTTTTTGTTTGCATAATATGTGTGTTGTGTGTATATTTATTATGTATATATAAATACACACACATACAGAATGTATTTTGAAAATATTTACATGTATTTACATGTCTATATTTATTCATATAATTTATATAATAAATATATTTAATATATAAAATATTTTTCTGAAAAAATACATATATTTGTGTGTATTTATATATACATAATAAATATACACAACACACATTATGTAAACAAAAACTTATTTTGGATGCGATTAATCGTCTGACAGCACTTATATATATATACACATGCACTGTTTTGTTTAATTATTTACACTTGAGGACCCATTTACAAGAACAAGTTACCACTCTGTGATCATTTAAAGTCATGTGCACTTGTGTAAATGTGAGTCATAACTGTGCTTGTATACATGTGTCATAGTTGACAGGATTAAAATAAAACACCTGCCTCCTATGATTCACTTCTGACTCATCAGGTAAAACATCCATACACCCCTCCATCATCTTTCTCACTCTGCCTCTCATAACCCCGCATCATGACCAGCACAGACTCATTTTAAACTGGCTAAATTACTTGCCCCGTGAAAGAGTGGACTGGGAAGAGTTTGTGATAATGAGGAAGGATTATATGAGTATCGAATGGTGTCGCAGCAGCAGAGTGTTTGCTGAAGCACTTATTTATGCTGGGAAAGAGTGTGTGTGGGACTAATCGAGGTGTAAATGTGATGAGTCACTATCCCGTAGGGCAGAGCGCACTGTTGGGTTTAAAACATTTGATGGAGAAATAACTAAACCGCCGATGTATGTGTGTGCGTATGCAGTATACATTTATAAATGAAAAATGGGCTTTGTACAGCAATGGGCAGATTCTCGTGATGCTCTGCGACCTGCTCTGACGCACATTCTGTAGTGCTTGCTGTTTCTGAATGTTTTTTTTCCCCATCAGCCTGTAGTTCTCAAACTGCAGTCTTTATGGATAATATACTGTTAGATATGTCAGATGACCTAAAAAAATGTTCATCAACTGGTTTTATTAATGTCATCATTATGTAATAATTTAAAGCAACAAAATACATTTTTAAAACCAACAACTCATCTGATGTATTTGTCAGTGAAATGAGGAAAAAATGTTGGGCGGCACTTGATTTTATCCATCAGGAATTGATTAGACTGGGAAAAGAGGATGTTAGATATAAGAATGGAGCTTGTGGTTAAAAAAATAAGAGATTGGTGACGTGCTCTGAAAGTTATTTTGATTAAAGATCTTAAAAAGATTATTTAAAATAATATGCAGTGATAAACTTGATTAAGACCAGGAACAATAAGATAAGGAATGTGTATTAAGAATGTAAATAATGTTTGTTTTAACCATTATATGTATATATAGTAGTAGTAGTAGTAGTAGTATTTAATTAATATTTCAAAATGATTAACTGGTCTGAAGCCATTTTTTTCTAGAAAAATCATGTTAAAAGGTATCAAATAAGATACATGCTTTCGAGAAAAGCTTATTTGTACATCCTTCAGTTATCATAGTATTGCATTGTATTATATGTTTTACCCCCACAATTAAAACTACAGAGATTTAATCATAAAATTAAATGTTTAAATATAGAGTTATAGAGTGATAACTGTTATTTATATACATTTAATGTAAGTAGTCTGCCATATTGTTATAAAAAAAATCTAATTGTTTTGCATTTCAAGCTATCAGAATTTCATCTCACGTTTTGGTCATATAAAAAAACTGTACCAAATTGCATATTTTAGCTCAGTTTGGGCCTCTAAATAAAATTGAGGTGTTTTTTCTTCCTCAAATGCGAGCTCATACCATAAATACCTGATGTATCAAATATGATACAAAACAACACGCATGCAGTTTTTTCTTGTTTGTCAAGGTAAAGATTAGAAAACTGTTCCATTTTTGAAAAATGAGAAGACGTTCATCTGTGTTTAAAGGTCAGATCAGGTTAAAATATCTCCTTAAGCTGCACATTTTCACTTCTCGCAGACTAATCACTATGAAGAAGCATCACACCGCCTCTCTCCAGCAGATCCAGCAGTGAGAAACACTCACGTGGCTGTACAGACTAATCACTTCTGGGCCACATCATTACAGAGCACACTCCAGCCAAGCCACCGAAGAGGATAGGTGTTTCTGTTCACCCACCCGCATTCACAGAGATGAAAACATTTAGCTGTCCTTTTTGGCATCAGTGCTCAGCTAGTAAAAAATAAATTGATAACAGAGAGAAACATGTTGAGCGAATAACCGAGATAGAGCGTGTGCTCAAAGCAGGTTGTTAGATAAATAGGAGCCCTCGTCATTCTCTTTTTAAAATCAGGCTGAGGAGGCAACGGGACGGGAGGGGGTGATGTCATCACTGGTAGCAATGGGCAATCATGCAGTCCATTCATTTTTGTGGGTTTCTGTGTATGTGTGCGCGCAAGAGTGAGTTTCTGTCTTCTGCGTGCCACTTCCTGGGATTGAATAGAGAAGGAAGTGGAGTGACAGGGTGCAAAGAACAACGCCTCCATGGTGGGCTTTTCACACACACACCAGAGAGCAGGACTCACATGTGTGTTTGTGTATTCACTAAATTGGCAGGAGTCCCTTCAGCTCTGCCCTGTTTTTGCTGGGTGTTTGTGTCTAGATGAGATGTACTGAAACACTGTCCTCTTCTGTTTGCTTTCAGAACTGCAGAGAAATGTACAACACCTGGTTTTCTAATTGGATCTGGTAAGTTGCTTTACAATCGACAGTGATTACAATCGACATAACTGATAAGACCAGTGTTTTAGGGATGGGTTTATGACCAGGTGCACATGAAGTCTCTTCCCACAGAATGTCATTTCCATAGAATTGTGACGTCTGTTATTTAGACCAGAAGTATTCAAACATTTTGACCCCCAAATATGATACATATATTTTTTTGAAAGGTTTATACAAAGACTATTTTGTACTATGTGAGAGAAAAAGTGATGCTATATTTTGAAGTTTGAAGTCATCAAATTACCTTCAAATTAATGTTTTATATAATAAATTACAAAACTGTACTAAAACAGTAATAGTACAAAATACTATATATTTTATTTTACTAAAATATTTTAACGTAATTGAGTGAAAAGTGCTGTATAATATAACATTAAAAAAAATTATATATATATATATATATATATATATATATATATATATATATATATATATATATATGTGATAATGATTTATGGGCTAAGCCTACCACGTTTACCATGTACCATATCCATTCCCTGGAATTCTGCAGATATTCCCCTAGATCAGCATAAAAAATGTGAAAATGTCTGAAAATTTCCAGGCCTATATGATTAATCATTTTTCTCCTCTCGTTCAGGAAAAAAAAAAAAAAAAAACATCTTTAAAAGCTGTGTAAGCATTTTTTTCACCTCTAGTGGCACTAAATGGAATTACAGAGGTAATAGTTATTTCCAAATAAACTTTTGAAATGCTTCCTGCATCAGCCGCCGTCCTGTTCCAAACTCATGCCACTAGTTGTGGTTTACAGAGAGCCATCTCAAAGTTTTCTAACTGGCTAACCTCAGTGGACCATAGTCACATTGTTATGTGCCATAGTGCTGCTATAGAGACAGTTGTGATTTCTCCGGACAGCCATTTCAGCAATATCTAGTTGTAGAAAAAAAATCTGAATTGCTTACAGCAGTGGTACCCAACCACGTTCCTGGAGGCCCCCAACACTGCATGTTTTTCATGTCTCCCTAATCAAACACACCTGATTCAGATCATCAGCTCATTAGTAGAGACTCCAAGACCTGAAATGGGTGTGTCAGACAAAGGAGAGATGCAAAATGTGCAGTGTTGGGGGGCCTCCAGGAACGTGGTCGGGAACCACTGGCTTTCAGGACCTTTAATAAGCTTTGCTGGCTGCTAGTGTTGTGCTATTTTGAATAGTGTATGTTATACAAGATGATATTTTCTGTCCAATTAAACTGACAAATCGGAACACCAAATCCAGCGCCAGTTAACAGAAGACGGTTAAATGTCACTTTGTGTGAAAATCAAGGCTGCATTTCTCTTTTCTTATCCATGCTGATTGATTTAGGCCATTAAATCAGGCACCTCCTGTGGGTTCCAGGGTGCAAGAAACCGATAATAAGGTGTGTAATAATACATGGTAAGCCAAATATGTGTGGGCTTAATAATAGACATGCCTCCAGCACAAAGTCAACAAATTTCTTAGCCTAAATATAGCTGTTAACCCTAAGGTTTTAAAACGACAGTTCACCTAAAATGAATAATCTGTCATCATTTTCTCATCCTCATGTTGTCCAAACCTATAACTTACTTTCTTCAACAGAAAGATGATATTTTGAAAAAAGTTTCAGTCTGTACAAGTCACAGAAATGTCTTTTGTGTTCCACAAGTCATGCAGGTTTAGAGCGACATAATTGTGAGTCATTTTAATTTTAGGTTAACGGTCTCTAAGTATCACATCAGGTTCCTCTTGATTGACTATGCTGCCAGGTATTAGTATGACTGATCAGTTTTAAAGATGCAGTATGTAATAATGACAGCTAGTGGTTGAAATTGCTACTACGTTCTAAATTCAAAATATTGTTTTGATGAACCTTACACTGTAAACCGATAAGTTTACATTTGCATTTAGCAGACGCTTTTATCCAAAGCGACTTACATTACATTCAAGTTACAGTTTTTTTACATTTTATTATATGCGTTTTAATATGCCTGTGGTCATAGAGCTTTTTAGATGCTGAGGCGTTTTAGGTCGGGTAGAATCTGTGTTTTGCTGTATTTTCTGCAAACTGGCAACCCAGGCTATTGAAATATTATTGGGTAAACCGTAATTGGGCGTAATCTCAGACCAAAACAAAAACAGACATTCTGACACGGAATGCACATTTTCAAAGTAGAATAACTGGCTATAGCATGGTTTTTTGAAGAAACAAGTATGTGAACTTAGCATGTTTCCTGAATATCTACAAATATATTATGGTGTTTTTATGCTTTAGTACAGTCAAAAAAAAAAAAAAAAAATACATACAACACCTTTAACATTAATCAGCACTGCATCTGTAGTTTTAGTTAAACTACTTTTAATTCAGATAAAGCTGAATTAAAATAGATTTATATAATTTATATAATATATATATAATATTTGATGAAAAACATGAACGTAAAACAAAATAGAATAAAGAACTGGAATGAAGTTGAAGTACTAAATTTACTAAAACTGTAATAAATGAAAGCTAAATAAAGAAGATAGCTTATAAAAATGACAAAAGCAACAAACTTACCAAAATGAAAAATAAAGTAAAAACTGAAAATATAAAAATAAAAGCTAAATACTCAAGATATTAATAAATAACTATAATAAACAACTTTACTAAACTAACAAAAACTATTCAAAATTTAATCTTGAATCTGAATTGAATCTGAAATAATAATATAAATATCTTAACTGCAAAATGTTTAAGCTGAAGTACTAAAATCACTAAAACTGCTAAAAGAAAGCTGTATAGAAATATAAAACAATTAATGACAAAAGCACACAAAATTACTGACTATTTTAAAATTAAAAACAACAACAACAAAAAAAACTACTTCAAAATCGTAATACTATTATAAATAATAACACTTCCTCATACAGATGGAGACAATGATTTAATGGGTGGTAGGGTGACTAGCAGTGACATCACCACGATGGAAAGGTGTGGTAGTTAAGACAGCGCACTACGACTGAACGCATTCATTTCTGAGTGGGCCTGAGATTACGTCAGTGCTGTGTTGGTGGTAAGTTAACTTCAAAGACCTTCATTGGCCCAGCCGCAGGTGAGCGACCAATCCTGTTCGTGTTTGATGGCTACTTTGAATGATGACATTGTTTAGAGATCTACCAGTGACTCATAATTTCCATCTCTCAGCAGTTCTCCTTTGAAAAAGGGTTGACGTCATCCTCCCACGGACAAAACCGATGCAGGGATTCTTTCTGGGCAATCAAGGGTCTATTACACAAACACACCATACATCAAACCACATTGTGTGTGTTATGCAATAAGATGCGGTCACGATCTTATCCAACTGATCAACAACTAGAGCTTGGTATCAATGGGGAAAAGTGGACGTCACTATTCCAAACCTCAATGCCATGGTGACCATGACCGTGACATTTGTTTTGACAGTCACTTCCTGTTAAAGCATGCCCACTGCTGTTTCAACCTTTTGCCTTTCCTGTTACGTTAATCATCAGCTCAGCCAGTGACACAGGGACTTCTGATGGGATCGTTTGCAATCCTGGACTCTTCCTCCGGATGCTGGTTTCACATGGTGGTTTAGATGTGTTCTACCAGTGTCTAGCACCATTTGAAATCAGTGTTCTTGGGGAAGGAATTGCTGCTGGATCACGTTTCAGAGCCATTGACGATCCCGAGAGAAGTCAAACAATAACAAAAAAGGACAAGGAATCTTTAGTGGGTGGAGTGGCTCTTCAAGAGAAGTGAGGGAAGTGCATCACAGGAGAACCAGATAGTGCTCATGGTTTGCCTCAAGCGCTTGATGAACTCACTCAGGTGTGCTGGAAGTCAAATGAATGCGGTGTGAACAAGCCAGCCCAGTCCCACAAGGAAAATACTGCTGTTTACTGTAAAAAAAAAAATATGATCAAGTCACTGTAAAAAATTTCCACATACTAAAACTTAACTTATGTTCAGTCGCCTTAAATTTTTATGTATATTTAAATTCGCTGTACAAGTTATTTATACTTTTAAATTAAGTTAAAATTGGTTAAGTCATGGCAACGTGTTTTTCTACTACTTTGATTGATGTAAATAATTTAACCAATTTTTTAACTTCATGTAACTTCGTTATTTTTATATAACATCAAGCTAATTTAACTTCAAGTTAATTTAATAAAACAAAAATGAGTTGTGAGTCATATTAAAACGGAGCTTAAGTTGAAGTAGGTGAACATTTTATACACTTCCGTATTTATCCGCTAAAACATCAGTGTTAAATGTTGTTTTGGATGTTTCTGTAAGGCTTGATTATCTTCAGATGATATCATACATTTGCATGATGCAATGTCTGTGAATGATGCAGAACAAGAAGTAGGAACAAAAGGAATATGATGCAATATCTTGCATTACAACAGTATGAATTTATAAATGTGTGACAGCAATGAGCAATTTTAGTATTTATGTACAATTATAGTATTTATTAATATTTTGAATGAGCTTTTCTAGTTTTCTTTTAGTTTATGTTTTTTTTTTAATATATTTCTGTTTACCTTTTTTCAGTTTTAGTAATTCAGCTTAATTTATTTCAGTTAGTCACCAAGGCAACATTTGTTCTAATTAAAGTTTAATTTAATATTTATATTTTATTTATTTTATAAGCTTTAGTTCACAATAACACTGACTTGATTAAATACCACAGGACCTTAAACTAACTTTAATTCAGTTGCAATTTCTCATTAAAATACAACCAAATAACTTGACAAACTTTATCTAGAAAACATGCAATGTTAATCGTGCATGGATAAATGTAGATAGCACAGTGTTTCCTTGTGGGAGAAACAAGCAGGAATAACTTTGCATTAAACAGGTTTTATATAGGACTGATTTAATAACTACATTGCTTATAGAGACCATAGGCTTATTTATTGTATGAATACATCGCAAAAGATTTTGTGTTTGGATTTACCTACTTATCTTTGTTTATAGGAACAGTGGTGTGCATTTGTTTTTCTCGTTCCCTCATTTGAACGGTTAACTATGTCTGAAAGGGCTAGTAAAGAGAGACTGTGTTCTCTGAAGCTCTTTCTCCCTCTCTGGCTGTTCCTGCCCCCATCTCTCCCCACCAAAGGATGACTGATTTCCTCTGGTGCTTAGAGTCTCTTCTGTCATCTAGCACCATTTGAAATCGGTTATAATGACTGGGGATCAATTCTTCGGCTTCCCATTGCGCTCAAAGGGCCATCAGTGTACTGTGTATCGGTTTCCTGCGTACTTCATGTGTGCTCGGGCCTTTGAAGAGGTTATTGCAAAAATACACTGGAAAAATAGAAATGTTTTCTTTTCTGCTGAATATGAGTGAAATTTTAATAAGCCTGGTTGCTATTTTGAGTCACCCTATTCACAACCAAATAAATGAAAATGCTGTAATTAACACTCCTCAGAGAAACCTGCTCCCAAACTGACTTCATCTGCAGATCAATTCTGCCCTCTGTTGGTTGGAAGGAGACACAAGCTAAAAATTCGGAATGTAGTTAATATATTAGTATAATATACTTCATTTTAGGTTGCAGCAGTTTTCACAATATGCATTGTTTTAAAGCAGCTTTACATAAAATCATTTTGTTAAATGTTTATAATTTCTTAATATCCTCATGCCTTTAGTCACATTTAGCAGCGATTTTATATTTCATGTTAATAGTTCAAAAGTGTAGGAATTATTAACGCTGGGAATTATTAACCACGATTTCACCATCAAATGTGAATATGAAGTATCCTTCCTGATATTTTGTAAATATGTGCAAAGCCTGGTATTTGGTTCAATTTATATTTGTTTTATATTTTTTAATGAACATTGTGGGAATTTGCTGACAAACACTAATAAATATGTATTTTTATAATATATTTTTAATTATATTTTATAAATTATTATTATGTGGTGTATAATAAATAATAAATATGTAACTACAACTGACTAGATTTTGTTTGTTGTTTTGTTTGTGTTTAAGTTTTCCTTGAGTAATAATAATTTAGGGACTGTTACAAAAAGTTTATTCTTTGGCAACTGTCAAGCTTTTCTTTGTGTATTTACAATGCTTGAACTGCCTTTCTAATGAGTAACCATACAGAATAGGCATCATTAGTTTGCAGTAAACAAACTAAACGTTTTCAGCTCTAATGAGGTATACTATTATGCGAGACAAATTTACCTTCAAACACAAAGTTCAAAACCAACTGCTCATCTTATCTGTACTTACACAACTACAGCATACCATCCTTTACTTGCCCTATCTCCACAAACTCAATTAGGCCAGTTTATTTTACCAGATTTGTTCAGTTTTGTAGAATTGGCACTACAAAAGTCTACACATCAACTATATTTAGTGTTATTAAAATAGTTTAGAAATGAAAGCACCTAAAAGTCAGCTGTGTTGAGTAAAAATAGACTTAAGTATGAGCAGCAGTGTTTACCATATTTTTAACTCTTCAGGCTATATTTTATCTTTTATTTTAAAAAATATATACATTTAAAATATACTTTACATTACATTAGTTTTCTGATGCAGCTAGAGATCGTCTGACCTACTGCTTAGTTTCATTAAATGCCAGAACTAAAGAACTAAAGAAATAAAATAATTAAAAAAACAATGCTTTCTGTTATTTTCTCATCAAACACTACACTGCACGAGACAGCGCATGCGCGGAAGTGTTACGTCATGACCGTGCCCCCTCCTGCTCACTTCTGATTGGCTACGATTTCAGATTTCCGCCATATTCAAAATCCGTCCCATCCGTTGGATGTCGCAAACTTACCCCTTTCAAATTCACCCCCCTAAAATAACACATTTTAATTGTACGACGTTTTGAATGCACAGTTTACAGTAGCGCATTCCAGGTCCACATTTTCAAATGGAGGAAACCGACGGATGTCCAGCGCCGATGAACGAGAGACCGCGGAGGAACAAGAGAAAGCCGTCGGTGTCGGATATCGACGCGTCTCCGGAGCGCAGTGTTAAACGGTCAGGAAGATCATATCACACACTTTCTTCTTCTTCATTATTATTATTATTATTATTATTCCAATGCTCGCACTATTGTGGTCTGCGTATCCCTCTGCCAAATATACCACTCTTTGCAATTGTGCGAACTGTTGATCTGGTAAAAAAAATAAATAAAAATGTATTAGTTGATTGCGTTTAAACTGTTTTATCTAGATATTATAAACCATATCTAATAAGTTATTCTGTAACATGCCACTAAATGGGTGAGTATAGGTGTATGAGTTTGTAGTGTTTTCAAAAGTGAGAAAAACTTCCGCATTATGACGCCTAATGAAAACAAAGCATGACAGCAGGAGCGCATATGTAAGTTATTATTACTGTAATGTTTTATCCCACCACGCGATGGCGCTAATGCCTCATAAAAATAAGAGCAGCGTTCAAGCCACAACATTAAAAATGCTCAGCTCAAGCCTCTAAACACACCTGTTTTAAATGTACACTCATCAGTGATTTATTTAGTTTTAGCTCACTGAAGAGTTTTACACAAAAACATGGCAGTGTTTTAAATCGGCATTATCACTTAATCAGCTGTGTAATGCAACCATTCACATTTTAGTGCTAAAGTATATACATCAGAGAAGATTTAATAAAAACAACCAAACTAAACTGAGTTAAATAATCATTTGACAATATAAAATAAACAAAAACATACTGCAAGCATCTTTATTTGTATGCAAAGACATTGATTTTGATCTTCGAATCCTTTCATCTTTTTGATTAAAAGGTTAGAATGACTGTCACATCTGTCAGATCTTGGTGTATAGCCATGTTACCAATATTAAACATCTGATAATGTGTCCAAGGTACCACATATAAATAGACCGTGCCAAATATATACAAGATCTCTCACATAAACCCTGAGAAAGAAGCCAGAGAGCATCAAATGCGCTTTTATCACAGGCTGAAATAACAAGAGTTTATTTTGGCAGAGGGTCTGGCTTTCTTTCTCTCATGCCAAGCCTTCTGCCTGATTGCCTCTTATACAATCAGAAAACAACAAAAATGGCATGGAAACTTTATTTTTACATTTTTCGGAAAATTTGAGAGCTACATACCACTATGATGCAAAGTCATTGCTATGTGGACACTATGATATTCTAAATGTTTTTAGTGTGTTGCTATGCAGTTGCCAGGGTAGTTATTTGGGTGTCGCGAGGCATGTGCTCGGTGGCCGACGCCAAAAGAGCCCTTTCCTAGATATTATACAAACTGGTTCGCAGCTAAGACTTTCAGGAAGTATATCTGTGTTTAAATAAATTCTTACCCAAGCATCACACATCATACACATTAAAAGCGCCAGCGTGACAATGACATCACCCTATAAATGCTAAATAGACAAAAATAGAATCTTATGGAATGTTCATAAGGAAGCATTCAAAAACAAAGAGTTACATTGTATTGGATATCTTTCAAGGGAACGATTAATAGAGAGTTTAGAAAATAGTAATTGGTGATGTAGTGCAGTTACTCTAATATAAGTTTATGGGATTTGTTTCACCTTCTTTATTGTCCGAAAAGTCAAAAGTCATCACTTAAATGTAATAACATCTTTTTACAAGAAGCTGAATGATTTTTTCCCTTTTATCCATAGCATAAAAAGTGCAAGACAGTTTACAAAGTTTATTATTAAGTGTATTTTCAATTGCGAATTTGGCATCTAATGATTACGAAAACATGATGTTTAAGATAAAATGATGGTGTTGCGTTATAACTCCATTTGATCAATTTATTATTTTTGTTATAAATCTATATATTTTTATGGTCACACTTTATTTTAAGGTTCAATTGTTGCTATTAATAAACCATTAACTGCGACTTTTGCCTCAAACTCGTAATTTGCTGCTTATTAATAGTTTGTAAGGTAATTGTTAAGTAATTGGGTAAGATTAGGGATATGGTCATGCATAATATGTGCTTTATAAGTACCAATAAACAGCCAATATGTTATTAATAAGCATGCTAATAAGCAACTAGTTAATAGTGAGAATTGATCCCTATACTAAAGTGTTACCATTTTTATATTTTCATTTTACATTTATTCTTTTTCAGTTAATTGAATGTGAAAATTAAAAGAAAAAAGTAATCGTGATTTCGATATTGATTAAAGTAAATGATTTGCTATAATTAATTATAAATATAGTAAAGGCCTGTTTACTCTAACAATATCAATAAAGATAATTTTAAAAATTGTTCTAAATTTTAAAGAATAGCAGAGTCCACACCAAAACTGTAATGATAAAGTTGAATTTTTTTTTTTTTCAGTTGATGAATGATGAAAACATTGATAGCGAATCAGAATCCATCTTGCCCTAAAGTGCTTGAGCATTTAAAGTGGGAGACGACATAAATGCAGCACATACTTATAATAAATACAATGTTATCGTGCCTTAGTGTGGACGCTAATCTAATCATCTTTATAGTTATGGTTCTTGGTGTGAATGAGCCTTAATATTTGCCTTATATGAACTACGAGAAAAATAAAAGTGACGTAGCGCACCATATGTTCTGACGTAGTGTTGTGTCACAGAAAAGCAAAATAGACTTTTATTAAATGTCTTGTTTTTGGCCTTGTTTTCTCCCGTAATCCCCAAGGATTTAGTCGACAATAACCCATTTCATTTAATGCGCACTGAAAAACCAGATATAGTTAAGATAAGAGCACAACGTCACTGCTTTGCACAAAGCAGGACGTCGTATGTGTTAAAGGCAACCGTTATCCAATTTCACATTATCTATTCTCTGCGCCTGTTTGGCACTCAAGCCCTTTACGTGGCCTTCTACAGGTTCGTTATATATGATGTCTCATATTTGACAGTGGAAACCACAACAAAGAGAGCTTTTGAAGCCGATGTGGAGTGATCTGGATGAGTAAGTGACATATCATTCCTCCAAGGCCTCTGCTTTGTTTGCTAAAGCACGGTGAAACCAAACCTACTTAGCTTAACCTGAGTCCCCTTCAGTGTTTTCCCACCTTAACGTCAGTGGGATTGCGTTCTCAATGAATGGTTTCAAAACATGAAACCAACGTTGACCGCCCCCTTAAAACTAAATATTGGTTTGTATGGTACATTGTGACTACTTAGGATCTCCAAAATTCCGAATACGGTACACAAGAAGTGCAGTTGTGTTTAAATGAATTTCCACACATCAAAACGACCAATGCAACAATGACGTCAACCTACGAACACAAAATAGCATGTTCCCACACTCGTATCGGATCAGCTGTCACTCGAAGGTGGTAACAGTAGTGATGTAATGTCCTGTGGAGTGCTCAGAACAGGGCAGGCCTCATATTTGGTGTATTTGTGCAGTCTGTTACGGTGCCTGTGAGAGACTCTGAGATGTTTGTGTTGATGTAACCATCACGGGGTGTGTGTGCTATTTGGTCCATATTTTTCATGCCGGTGTCCAGCGTTTCAGACAACACCTCGGCATTCCAGACATGTTTTGGAAGCACTACACACTCATAGGATCCCTGAAGCTCCCAAACAGCACGCATTTCGGATGTCTCTCTTATCTGATACACCTGTTTCAGGCATTGGAGTCTTTGATATTGAGCTGATGAGGTGAATCAGGTGTGTTTGATTATGGAGAGTGTGCTGAGGGCCTCCAGGAACAGGCTTGGGAAACGCTGCTGTTGGCATTTTACGCAATATGGCTACAGGTCATGTGTGTGTTTTATTCTGCCCTAGGGTCATTACCATAACCATTTCACATTTTTCCCTTTTAAAAACACAATTGGTTCGCTTGAGGTAATCAAGTCAGTCTGCTCAAAATTTCTGTGTAAGCCAAATATTGTAATCAGTCAATATTGCAACCATGTTTAATTTGGATTCACTTCCATTGGGAATTGAGTGGAATATTGCGTAATGCGTATTAGAATATTAGCAGGTTGTTGGATTTGATCTCGTTGATTTTAAGGTCTCAAGTCACATAATTCTCACAGCCCATGTTTTGTTTTACTGTCCACACATGCTATCCAGTCTAAACTGTGTGACAGATCAGAATTAGTATATCTAAATAGTACGCTACCATTCAAAACTTTAAGGTTAGTTTTTTTTTTTTTTTTTAGGTAAATTTAATTAATAATACCTCTATTCGCGCTAAATTGGTCAAAAGTGCCAGCAGAGACAATTATAATGTTAAATATTTCAAATAAATACTGGTGTTTTACACTTTCAGTATATTCAAAAATTCAGAGAAAAATAACATTTTCTGCATTGATAAGAGATGTTAAGCACAACATCAGCATATTTACAATGATTTCTGAAGGATCATGCGACACTAAAACACTGTAGTAATGGCTGGAATTCAGCTTTGCCATCACAGGAATAAATTGCATTTTAAAAGATGAAAATAGAAAAGTTATTTTAAATTGTAATATTTTACAATATTACTTTATTAGAACTAGAACTAATATTGCCCCTTGAACATCGATGATGGTTGTTGTGATGCTGTTGTTGGGAGATTTTCTATTGAAGAAAAGCTTCTTAAAATATTTTAATTATGAATCTGAAAGTTGTGAATTTTAAGGTAATGAATTTAGCTAATATTTGCATGCAAACACAAACAGTGTGTGACAAGAGGTTGTATGGTGTTTTATGACAGCAACTTCCAATATTTGTGCATTACTTCCAAAAGTATGTACTTTTCTATCACCAGTTAAGTACATATTTTGTATTGGCCCAGTCACAGCCAAGTCTATGCTGTCTGCTTGTCGTGACTGTGGTCTATTCCTTAGCATGGCAGCGTGGAATGGAGGACACTCCATCATGTTATTGGCAGCGTCATTTGACCTACATATTTAGTCCCCTGTTGTCTTTAGCAGTCGAGACCACCCACAGTAGAAGAGTCTTTTTCTAGTGGACACTGATGTAGATTCTGTACTCTGTTAACACACTCTCTGGTCAGATAATATCACAACCTGAACCAGGATAATCCGGCTTCTCAATATTCTGCTCACTACATCACCGCATTTCTTAAATTGCATTAAGCAGTAGCTACCTGTCCCACATACACCATCAGACATAATTCAATTTTGTAAAACACACCTTAGTTAAATGAGTCACATTTGAACTAGTCTTTCTGTGAGAACCAGCTTCTCTCACTTCCCACAAACATTTTTTCAACCAGAGAATGAGTCTTCATTTTGAGTCTTCTCAAATATTGAGTTGAAAATTCCATTATGTCCATGTATTTATTTACACATTTGTTCTAAAGTTTGGAATCAGTATGATTTTTTTTTTTTTAAAGAAAGTAATACTTTTATTCAGCAAGGACACATTAAATTGATCAACAGTGACAGTAAAGACTTATTATATTATATTAGGCAGCACAACTTTTCTCATTGATAATAAGAAATGTTTCTTGAGCACCAAATGAGCATATTAGAATGATTTCTGAAGCTTCATGTGATGCTGAAGACTGGAGTAATGATGTTGAAAATTCAGCTTTACATCACAGAAAAAAATAACATTGACAATATTTTGCCATAATTTTCTTATCAAATCAGTGAAGACTTGGTGAGGATAAGAGACGTTTCAAAAACAAAATCTTTTGATCAGTAGTATATTAATTTGGCAAGTAGCCATATGGTAATGCAATATATTGTTGAAAATATTTTTCACCACCCTTTTGGCCTTGATTACATTTCTTTAGAATAATGCTGACATGCGCTTCAGGGCAATTGATCGTTCTGTTGCAATGTTGCTAAAATGAACAGTTCCAACGGCAATACCACATAACTCAATTAATGATGATTCAGTCTTAGTTCTGTAGATTAGCTGATAATAAATGTGAAAATGTTTTTGAAGGCTTTGTATAAAAGTTTTGGTGGCCATCCCATTACCGTGGCTGAAAATAGAAGCAGCTCTTCTTAAAAGGAACCCTGGGTATCTTTGCAAACATGACCTCGCTGAGACAGTTGTCACCAGTCCCCATATAAGGGCCCAGCCAACAATGAGGGGCAGTGCATTTGTGAGTAAAAGAGGACATGATGGATAGAGACTGAAGGAAAGGGCACGTGGCTGAAGGACGGCAGAAACTGAGTGTCTTGGTGTGAGTTAGAGAGATCGGGGCTAAGTGACGCTCTCTCTGTATCGGTTCTGCAGACCATGATGCAGTGTCAGGGGAGACAGAGCTACACCAGGCTTGGTGTGTGGTACGTACAGGATGTGTCTTTACATTTATGGGCTTTTCTTGTGGGCACACTGACATTGTTGGGTTATGGACATACTAATGCATCTACAAGGTTTGGCTGCACGGTCTACATCATTACTGCACAACCAGAGGTCTGGGTCTGGTTGGATGCTTTGTATTTGTCTGGTTTTCTGTGTGTGAAGGAATTAAATGTTTTATTTCAAATGGCTATAGAAGTATAATTGTTTTGAGAATCGTATCTTTTGTTTTTCTTGCTGTAGGCCGTCATTGAGACGAGGAAGTTCTTTTACTTTCCTGACACCTGGACCCCAGTGGGACTTCACGCTGGTGAGTAGCTTATGACATCCATATGGCTCAACTCTTTCTCAAGCATACAAAACACACAGTAATTCTGTTCCAAGCCACCTTGCTGTCTACTGTCAACACAGGCAGCAAGCTACTGAGTTAGCATCATAAGTGTCATTGAATAAGTGATTTGAAACACAGTCATATCACCTCTCCAAAGAGGGTTTATATCATAACCTACATAGATACACTCTTTAGTTTGTACCCTGTTTTGGAGGACAATATTGGGTAGGATGTAAAAAAAAAGAAGCCTTTTTTTAATCAGATACTTACCAATACTTTGTCAATACTTTTATACTGAACTAATTACTAGATAGGATTTTTCTTGATGTGGCCACAGTCTTTGATTAATTGTTTCATAATACGGCTTATTGCGGAGCCTTCTCAGAAGAATAGATGCTGAACGGAATCTTTTTAGGCAATTCTGTTTAACTATATTACAGTTTTCAATGACATAAGGAAATAAGAAATGACTGTTCTATTCACTTTTACATTACCACTCTGTTTCAGAATATTACAGCCTGTAAGTACATACTTTAAAGCATAAAGCGGGACTAAAATTTTAATATAAAAAAATTGGACATACAACAGGTGACCTTTGTATTTTAAATGACGTAAATGCTGTAGGTCCATTAATGGTGCTTTGCTACGGTTCACCAGTTTTCATGCCTCAGAAACTTTAATACTACACCCATAAGGTCATTTTTGTTAAACCTTCCATCTTTTTCTTTTGCGCAAGTTCATGAGTGTACTTTCCCCTTGCTCTTTACAAAAATTTTGGCAGATGTTGTGTTCCACTCAACCATCACCGTTGTCGCCAACTGATGACATCTCAATCCTCTCATGACATTGCCTGCCTCTGGTTCAGCTGATGCACAATTTGCCCCTGATAAATTCCAAAGCATCTCTCTCTCTCCCTCCAAATTTCCACCAAACTATATCCGAAGTCCTCATTCCCACTGAATCAGTTAAGCAGTAAATGCAAATCACTAGTTTGTGATTGAAAACAGAGAATAGAGCCCGATTAGAGCATTCCAAAGTTTATGAAGGCCAAGCGAAACGCAATCCATCTCTCATCTGTAGGAAAACTGGGGGGTGGAAAGACGGGAAAGACGACGGACCGCTTTATCCCATGCCAAAGTGTTCCTTTGAAAAGGTTTTTTTTTTTTTTTTCATGAATACCCACACATTAGCTCATCTAGTGGGCACATGGGCCTCATTAGGCTTCCAGCTCGAGCGCCATTATCTCACCTTCAAAAACCTGCCGAGGTGAAAGAGTATTCCTCCCTCCTCGTATTCCTTCTCAGACTCCTGGAACATAAAAGCGTAGAATCTTTGTCTTTATCGTGGAAGCAGTTCTTCTGGTTAAGGCTGTCTGCATGGCCGCAGGGTGAACGAGGTAGTGCAACAACAGATGGATTATGCAGCAAGCGGCCTGCAGACCTCCGTGATACTGCCGGATTTAAATTTGACAGCTTGTTGTGCAAACATGCGAAGATGATTTGAAAAAAATCTGTATTAGACATGTTCAAACGTCTGGTTTCATTGTCTTCCAATATGCAAAATGTGTTGCATAATTTAAAGGTCTTCAAGTAATTTGGTTCATAAGGAAACTAAGGTAGTTCTTATAATGATTTGTTGGTTTGGCATTCATACAACAAATGTGTGGTTTTTCTTCTGTAGCATATAGATTACTGTTACAATGTGAGTCAGACTGATTGCAGAAGACACAGGAAGCAGCTTGAGACAACTGAACATTATACTTTCATTTTATATTAATATAAAATGTGTTAAATGTTAAATTAGCCTAATCTACTCATTGTAGTAGATAGTAGTATAAATTTTATATTATATATTAATATAAAATGTGCCCTTAAGTCTTTTTTCTAAAGGTGCCATGCTTAAGTTGCAGCATTGGTTCTACTGATTGAATCAGTTTGGGTTGAAACTACCTGAACAATGGTAGCTTGAGGAGAAACCTGTTTGGAAACAATTTTTCCGATTCTATAATTCAAATTCTAACTTTAAAAATTTCCCTTTTCACCTTTGAAACAAATTTTCAGGCTCTTTTATTTTTCAGCTCCTTTCTATCAGCCACCACGAGTCCACTGTTCACATCCAGTCAGCCTGATAGAAGTCCCATCCTACTTTTTCACCTAATTGAATATCCAGTTTTACTTGGAAAATGTCACATTACAGAAGTTAATGGGTTGCGAACACCATTTCATGTTGAATTTTCCATTTCATTTTTTGCTTTTTAGACTTTTTCCCCTCATTGATTGGTAATCAGTGTTTTCTCCCTAACAGATGGGCTGTGTGCATATCGATTTTGTCCAGATCTGTCAAACTCACAATATGCAAACCACATGTCTTGGCCATCATGTGCACAAACTCTTCATCCTAGATCTTACTGACCCCTGCAATATGCAGAGTGTCCCAAAAACGTGACTTTGATTGAGCTTGTTTGTAATAATCTCATGTTTTCTGTGCCAGCAGCCGTTTGCTCTCATAAATTCTTTGCAGTAATATCCATTTATGGTTTGTCCACCAGGAACATGCGGTTTGGAGCCAAAACACACAGCTTGTCTATAATTTTGACCTATTCACTTTGTTGCTCTCAGTTTTCTTTCTTCTTAATGTGAAACTTTAGTTTTATTCTTTTGAGTATTTTTTTTTTTTATCCTTTCCAATGTTGACCTAATTTTTTAAATTTTACATACATTTTTTATCTAAATACACTAGCAGTATCGGTGCCACTTGTAAACTTCAGACTATTAGCATTTCTCCATTCTCAGATAACACAAAAGCAGCCACTTATCTGCGTTATCTATTAAAATGTTCAAAACCAAACACCATGAGTAACCTGTGATTCACTCATTAGCTCAGCTTCCGATTGGCCAGCAATCATAACTTTTCAACTGAAACCCACCAATCAGGGTCTTGATTAATTCTCCCTGTTGTCTGTGAATGGGAATTTGCTAAATTTATTGTTTTAGTGTGTTTGCCAACTTCTCCATCAGTGGGTCTGATGTTAAATTAGCCTAATCTACTCATTGCTTCAATGAAACTCGAGGAGAGCTGGCTGTAGGGTGTTTGGTTTTGATCACACGACTTTACAAATGCTTTCACCCAATAAGAAAACAAAGAGCTCATCAAGACATTACTTCTGTTCGTGGCAACAACAATATGAATAGGGGTTTTTTCAACTGATACTAGTCTTATAAACAAAACCTTAATTGACTTACAAACTAGCCCTGTTTGGTAAATGTTGAATATAAAGGTGTAATGTTGATTAAAGGTACATTTGGGTTAAAGCTACCACCCGTTTTTAAATACATAGCCTCAATCTGGATTAATAGTCAAGATTTACTAGCATTCAAAAACCTCCCACTTGACTTTTGGGTTTAAAAAAGGTATTTTGTCCATTACTTACATAATCATTATTATTATTAAATAAAATACAAAATGTGTGCCTAGTTATATGGAGGGGCTGATGTCTTCTTGGGAGGTTCATTAAGCTAGAACTCAGCCACCAACTAAACTGTTTTAAATGGCCTGTGTTGAACAGTTTCGTAAAGTGGTTTTGGGAAAAGTCCAGTAAAGAGAACATAGACCAATAACAGAGACCCTGAGGGCTCTCGGTGGCCACCGCAGTGCTGCAAAAAAAGTTTATAACCCCTTCACACCCTGCACACACTCCACAGGTAGAATTTTCACTAGCCAGATGCCCCACCAGCCCCCGACTCACACACACAGGTGCTAAAAGGCCTCAGGGATAATGATGTCCTTACTGGACCTCCTTAGGAGCCATTGTAACCCATAATAATACCAACTTTTGAGGTTGCACTTTGCATATTCTTCAGGAAACTAAAGGAAAAATGTAGAGAAGTTGACAAAAGAATGTCTTCCTTGGTTCTTCTTTCAAAGCCAGAAAGTTTTTACAGTTTTTGTAGATGTCCCCTTTTAGTTTAGATGTGTATTGTGCTTCAGATTCTTAAAGGCTGTTTTCTTTTTTGCAGAAACGCAAGCGCAGAGAGAAGGACGATGCGGACGCAGTCAGTCTATGCAGCTTTGACTTCAAGGTAAGAAAAGCAGCAAAACAACATCGGGCAGATTTGGCACAACTGATTTATCGAAACACAAATCAAGAGGTCTTGTTTTTTAAGATTACTCCCTGAAGTCAGTCTGTCCACAACATGCTTCAAAACAACATCAAAGTCTCATTATAACAACATCAAGAAAGAAAAAATGCCCCCCTCTGCCATATTTGTCAGCAAAATCAAAGCAATTTTGCACAAGAATTCTAGATGAAATCACTTGTTTGTGGCAGAAATCAAAGCCTTTTAACCTTAAACTGGAGGAATTTAATCTTAGAAAATCTTTCCACTGATAATCCAAAAGGTCATTTCTCTCTAAACTGTAAACTTTCCATGATAGCTGTTAGTAATTATCCTCATTTCAGCAAGGGCTTAATTAAGACGCGCTGCTGTGCAAACTAACAAGTTGACTCCTCTCTAGTTTATTTTTGTACTTTTCTCCTTCTGAAAGAGAACAGTTGATTTATTAATGCATATCCATAGCAACCCAATGTTTTTTTACAATTTAGTAAGAGGTCACACTGAGCACACCCAGATCCTCTGTACTTTGACAGACAGGAGAACAATATAACTGAGATGACTTTCATCAGTCTTGCGCCTACAAGATGAGAGAGCTCTGATTCACCAGAGCCTACATGCCTTAAGGAATGGAAAAAAAGCTGGCGAAGGTTATTGCACAAAAACATCTCATAACAAAATGCCCAACATTGGCAAATGCATTCTTTTTGTATAGTATTGCTAGAGTGTGAGATTATAAATCATAGATAGATCCAATGAAGAAAAGTCATGCAGGTTTGGAATTATTTGAGGAATAAGGCCTCAATGCCTTCAATTCACATCTTTGAAATGTTTCAGTCACTTGTTCATTCTGACCCAGACTATTCTAGAGTGAAACTAGTTTCAACAAAAGTTCCCAACTCCCTTCCCCATAGCACACCTTTGAGAATGCATATTGGGGGAGGTGGGGGTTTTGTACAATCACCTCTCCTGCAGACACACTTTTTATTTTCCTCTGGATTCCCCTCAGGGCCTTGTTCTGATGAACTTACTTTGTCATCCTGAGACTGTCAAATTGAGATTTGCTAAATGCATACTCTTCAGATTCTGCTTAATGCACAATGAAACTAAGAAGTGTCATAAGGTTGTCTTTAAATGGTCACAGTTGAAGTTCTTACTCTGTGACTAATTTAACTTGCGTAGCTTAAAGTCTGATCCGATTCAGATCAGATTGCATTTAAGTCTGTGAGAATGAGAAGGAAAGAGTCTGCATGCGTGTGTGGGATGCGTCCTGACTCTGTTGTGTGTCTGGACGGAGGGGTGTGTTATTAGTTACGTGCTCTGTTTGGTGGCAACCACCTCTGTTGAGGGTGCGTTGACTCAATTGGAGTTAAATACTTGAGATCAGGATGTGTGTGATTTTTATCTGTTTTTCTGTAGATGGAGTTTTGGTGGCACACCAAAATAAGAAACGACTAAAAAGCAAATTACGGTTCCACGCTTTTAGCGAACCCACTGTAACAGTAAAATTAATGTTAATGTGCCACGTATGTATTTTACTGTAAGTCATATTATAACTTAACAAGTTTAGATTTATCGGTTTTGGTTTCAGCTTCTTTATTTATAAGAGGATTTTGCAAATCACTATCAGGAACTGAGATAGATTGTTATAGAGATAGTTTGCCTTAAAATGGAAAACCTGCCAACTTCTTACCTGCATGTTATTCTAAACCTGTATGATTTTTCTTCTGTGGAACTCAGGAGGAGATGTTTTAAAGAATGTAGATGCATGCAATTATAATGTGGACTGGTGCTTTCTAGCTTCAGAAAGGATGCAAACACACCATAAAAGTGGCTCATGTGATTTTCGTGCTATATTCCAAGTCTTCAGAAGCCATAGAGTCAACTACTCTCTTCAAAATGTCTTAGTTTTGTTCCACTGAAGAAATTCATACAGGTTGGAATGTCACGATGGAGTGGAATATTTACGTTTACATGATGGGTTACCATATTTACATTTTGTAAGCATCATGGAGGATCGTATCACGGAAGGAAAAAGGCAGATAAGATCCCAAACAGATGAATGAATGAATGGGGGGTGGGCCATGAAGTAGATGGCAATTGATTCCAGAGAAAAACAGTTGGTGTCCTGTACACATGTACACCTAGACATTTAGACGTCACACACCTACAGCCTATTCCCAGTACGGGCTTGTCTTGTAACCACACCTTTGTTACAGTAGATGCGATTTCCTCCAACACTGATAAGAAACAGAAAGCTTTCAAAAACTCGGACAGAAGAGGTTTTATCGTAAGATGTTCTTTATTTTGCTAATCAAAATCTGTACAAGTATAGATAATGCATCCTGGAACATCCAGCCACGAAGAAATAAAATTTGAAATTCCATCACAGTCACCTGAACTGCAATACTATTGAATTATGCACCAGGGGGCAGCACTACGATCCACTGCACACCTTTCCGCTCGCTGCCTATGCAACAGAGGTTCATCAGATCATAGCAAGTTAGCTCACATTTTCCTGTTAGGCAAGCTCGCACACGGTCTGCATGAAGTGAGTCACTCTTGTGTGCTGGTGTTTAGCACTAAATTAGGAGTGCTGTGTTTGTGCATCACACCCAGATGTCCAGCTGTCATGTGTGTCGAGGTGTTAGCCCGCAGGGGGTGGAGGCTGAGCCAAGCTCTCATGCAATATGACTACCACACCTCTAGTCAAAACACGCCGAGAACCGTATGAAAGTGTCTCCCCATGGGATGATTAATGCAGGAACCGTGTTATTGATTTCACCCACACAATCTTTGATTTTTAGCCATGCATATATATATATATATATGTACACACACACAAATATTAAATACAATTGTAAACTGTACAATAAAAATTTTATATACACCATTTTACACAAGTTTGAAAAAACTGGGGAAAAAAGTACATATATTGTATATAAAAATGTTTTAAGCTAATTTCACTTGTTTAGTACTACCTACTTGACTTGTATTGGTAAAATGGATGACATTGACATTGGTTAATGTGCCATATATTACTATGTTTTACTGCAATTCACATTATAACTTCACACAAGTTTACATTTATCTGATTTTGTCGATTAGTCATCTAATTTATGTTGCGCTCTCAGTTTCTTAATTTATAAGAGGATGTTGCAAATGCTGTTCTGAGGAACTGAGAAGGATTGTTAAAGGGATGGTTTACCTTAAAACGAGAACCTTGCAATTTCCTCACATGTTGTTTCAAACCCATATGATTTTTTGTTATTCTGTGGAACACAAAGAAAGATGGTTTGAAGAGTGTAGTTAGTCATTGTTAACGTAGTTGGTTTTGGTTGGTTTTCAGTACACTTACAATTCAATTAGTTAGTTGAACAAAAAAATAAAAAGTACGTAAATGTGATTTTTACAAACACACTATAAAAATACACTGATTAGTTGTGAAAATAGGCAGTGGAATGTTTTGAATAATAGAATAACAATGTGTAAACTGAACGCAACCTCATTAGCAAATAACCCTGCTTCCGTTTGTCCCGTCCACTGAGCAGTGGAAGGTGTCCTGATCCAAACACACTAATGCATGTCCTGTTTCACACACTTGTATTGACACAGGAGGGTGAGCTTAAGAGACTGCACATCGTCCATCTCCATTTGCTTAGCACGCATCCCAACGCTTTCACACTTTTTAACACAAATCTCTCTTAAAAGGCGCCGTCACATGCTAGTCCATTTGCACAGCTGAAGTTAATACCTCTGCTGACAGTGTGGGAAGGTAGCAGTAAAAGATTTGAGTCTGTAGTAAACCATAGTGCTAGTGGATTTTTGGTCTCCCAAACGTGGAGGTCAATGGCTGTGCGGTTTTGTGTATGCTGAAAAAAAAATAGAGAAAAGCAGCTTTTGTTAAGCAGGATTTGTTTATGGCGTGGTCTGGGTCAGTTTCTGGTTTGGACCAGTGAAACTTTTTGATTTATCAGACCTCCACACATACCTCCAATACACAGACAGCCACCAGTGCACTGTGTGCGTGTGACCCCCTCAGCCCTGATTGATATTGTAATTGATCATCCCCCCCTCCCCTGCTGATGAGTGGGTGATAACGACCCAGTATATCTTTATATAAACCTTTATATGCCTGTACTTTACACCCTCATGCAACTCAAAGACATACATAAACCAATCCACATTGCAAATAGAAACAGACTCACTTTCACTCACCACAAAGCTAGACTGTTTTGCATTTTATCTTAAAACTTTTACTGCAAACTGGGGAATATGGGAGGTTTGGTTGGTTAGTTTCTTTAAGGTCCAAAATTACTTTAATTAGGATTTAAATCTAAGTTTTTAAAGCAGAAAATGAGTTTATAAAAATGAAAAGGATTATTTAATTTTAAGTTTAAGTTTTTATAAAATGTTTATAAAGCTGTCCTGCTTTGTGGACCATGAAATGTTTTGATAATACATTTCTGATTCGGTAATATCTAAGTAGACTAAATCTTTGTTGATATGAGGTTGCAGAGGTAGTCAGGTTTTCTCAGACTTTGTTTCTTCAGATTCTTTTACATATCCCCTCCTCTGCACTCTTTCCATTGGTTAGTTTGCATCCTGACTCCGCCCCTTTCAAAACTCTCTGTATATGAGCACTCCCTACCTCTCACATCCCTAGAACATAGTTAGAGATTGTTAGAGTACACACACAGAGAGTGTGTTTAGAAGTTAGAAAGCTCCGCTCAGGCGGACAATCAGAGGTTAGGGGGACGGTGAGGTTTTCAGACCCCTTATGTTACATCACGTATTTATTTAAGAATCACTTGTGGATTATTGCTGACCCTTGGAAATAACAGAAACCAACCAGTGGATTTTATTGAAAGAAATGGTGGCTTACGATGAACCTTGTGTGGTACCTATCAAACGGACTTTACAGAAGATAGACTACCAGAACCAGACTTACAAAGAACTAGAGGTGAGACTCAAAGGCGATTAATCACAAATTCTGTCCTTTTGTTTCTTTTGCTCCATGATAAAAATATGTTTGAGTTCCTTCACTTTCTTTATCAGCCAAGTCAGAACCTTGCCCTGTTGTTATCTGGTACACACACTTGCCTTTAAAGGAGTAAGAACTACAGGTGTGTTTCTCAAGGGTGTGAGACTTGAATGAGTGATCGGCAAATCAACAAGGCTAAAGGTCTTCTCAGCTATGGTCATTGAGTTACTGGTTTACATTTTAACTTTTTTGAAATGGTCAGTTTGTCATTGTGGTGACTAAATGTGCCTATACAGGAAGTTTAAAGCCTGTGTGTTTGGCTGTACACCTGAGCAAAAGTTTTGCAGGTATATTAATGGTTTGGGGAACCACTCAGTGCTTTTTTTTTTTTTTTTTGAAGGTGTGAGAGCATGCAGAGATGAAGAACATTCCAGCTGTCTGAAAGCAATCACAGCCCATAGCCCAGGTGTGCTTGAGACCTGCTCTGAGTATTTAGAAATGCATTTAAGACCCAGAAAAAAAGCATTTATATTACTTTTCAGCAGGCTGCTATTACTATTTGCGGTTTCAATTCGGATTCGGAAGTGGCCACAGAAATGGTTTAGTTGTCAGGAAAGCTAAAGCAGAAGTAGCAAATTATGAATGAATCAGGAGATTTTTAGGAAGTTGTGGCTCAAGGCTGAGGGACATTAACTAGAGCTTGGTTCCCCTCATTATTTTTTTTTAATCACAAACTATTGTTTGATTGCCAGGTAATCATTTTCATGGCAAAATACCATAGACTTCTTTTGTTTTTATTCACAGCTAATAATAACAAAAGACTAACTTTACCCCAAAAAGAAAATCTTTTGCATTTTTAGAATTAAAAAAAGATTATTATATTTCTTAATTTTCCTTTACTTTTGGGGGTTATTCCCAATGGAAGCTTTAGCCAACATTTAGCCAACTTCTAGTGACAATTTTGTCCCCAATGTATAGCTAAGCAAACACACTCACACATTACTTAACAGCAGTAATCTAAACACTGGTTCCTGTGGGGGAGGCTTCCCCCTGCTAAGTTCTCCCAATGCGACTCTCCCAGGGGGTCCCTAAGAGTCAACACAGCCAGAAATAGCCACACTATCAGTCTATCTGTCTGCCTACATGTTGCTCTTTCCACTAGATAATCTAGAGTTTAAAAAAATTGTTTATTATTGCAGGGTTTCCCTAAACAGCAGGAAGACTGCAATAGGCAGCAGCAACACTGTGATTATTTGCTTAGAGCCAGTGATGGCTTACACAGGTACTCCTGTGCTCATTTAAATTCAGTTTTGAGCCAGACTGCTTCCTCTGCAGTCAGTCTCCCCAACATCTTGTGTTTTTGGCCACCGGTGGAGAAGGTTCAGTTGTGGTCTTCATGTTTACTTGCATGATATGTTACAGCAGAGGAAGGGCAGGCAGGCGGATCTGGGTGGCCAAGTCCAGTTGGGCTTGGGCCACAGTTGCAGTTCCTGCTAGAATAAAGTCGTAGATCTGCTCAGCAGCTGTCTCCGCTGGTCGGAGGAATGGTTCCTTGGTTTCACTTTGCCAAGATGAGAACAACACATCCTTTTTTTTGTATACTTTCAGCAGCTGGAAAACCATCCAGCACTGGAAAATCAATTGAAATGTGCATTTTTAAAAAGTGCAAGCACATAGTGCTTTTTGTTCTTGTTTGAAAGACGCAAACACTTTTTTGACGACAAAGCTCACATTGTTCCAGGAATGGTAGAGAATTTTTCAGTCAAATCTCTAGAGTGTAGGATCAATGTCTCAAATCTCCTTTGCTGTGATTTTTTCCCCCCTTCTCAGGTTTGTTGAAATTGGCTGGAGGCCCAGTCATTATGGATATAGGGTTTGAGAGTGCTCACCTCCCCCTCTTCCAGGGGGTTCAGGTGTGCCTGTCTCTCTCACGCAATGGCTACAGGGCCTGCCTCAACATGAAGCCATAAACAGCTCTTAATGGAGGAAAGGAGGGAGAGGAACAGAGTAAAAGAGAGTAGAGTGCACCCCGTTTAAAGTCCTGGGTCAAATCTGTAACTCACCGTGGTGGTCCATCTGACCCACATAAATACACAACCAACAGCTCTTAAACTTCTCCTTGAGTGAACAACCACCCTGATTAGGGGGGCCTGTTTGCTATAGTTAGGCTATGATGTTGAGTGTGTGTGGATCATCAGTGTGGGACAGCTGACTGAGGTCTCCAACATTCCAGTCATGCCTCTTGAACCCTGAGTCTCCAGGGTTGCAGTCAGAGAGGGGTCTTTGTTCGTGTTTGTATGTGTAGGTGTGTGTATATATATATATATATATATATATATATATATATATATATATATATATATATATTTTTTTTTTTTTTTTGATTTATTTATTTATTTATTTTTGCTGAGGGGGTCAATCTCACGTGACTGGCATGCTGCTGCCAGGCTGGAGCTTCCACCTAGCTGTCTGTCGCCCAGGAAACACCAATCACCCTGACCTCCGGTTGACCCCTTCAGACCCACAACAGTGGAGAGTGTATCCAGTGACTCATACGATAACCTTTGTTGATGTGAGGCAGCAACTTGTGCTCCATTCTTGATTTTTAGCCTTTTCGTGTTGGCAGTTGTGCAGTTAATGAAGCACTAAGGAATCTGTTGTGGTCAGTAGGGGGTGATTAAGTTTTAATGTTTATTTCCATCCTTGTGTTTCATAGGAACCCTGTATTAAGCGTGTGCGGCCTCTTGGCCGAGTGACCTCGCTGGCGAACCTCATCTCTCCCGTGAAGAATGGGGCCGTCCGACGCTTCGGCCAGACCCTCCAGGCCTCGTTTCGGGGCGACGGGCGGTCTCCGGGCGTGCCCCAGCAGAAACCCTGCAGCAAGGCCGCGGCTCCCACACCACCCAAGCGACGAAACAGCACGCTCTGGTCCGAGACCCTGGACGTCCATCAGAAAGGAACCTTTTCCACCAAAGAGATTAAGAGACAAGAGGTGAGTACAGTTGGAGCAACTGAATCCAGACAGCTAGACTATTAAATCCACTTTCAGTCCCCCTGCCAGACGCTACTGAAGCAGGCCTGTGTGACTTATTAAACCCAAAGGGCCTGGGGCTTGGAAAGTGCCCTGTTCCTCTTCTCGCTATGTTTTTATTCTGCCTCGCTCTACCTCTCTCGGTCTGGCTGTGTTTTTTTGGCGTGTGTTCTTGGCACGCAGTAGAATGGAGCTAAGAGAGTCCGGCTGCATTCTGGCGTCTCAGAGTCAGACGTACAGTGCTAACACAGACGCACAGTCTGACGAAGCCTCCACCTCTCATTCACAACTAGACCTAGTAATCAGACATTACAGAAAACTGTGAGCCCCTCAAATATTTCCCACCAAAGGGAGGAATCAGACAGATATGCAGGGGCATTGACTAAAAATACCCAAACAGTTCTCTTGGTTATGAATGTGACTGTTCGTTTTCTGTCTCTCCAGGCTATTTTTGAGCTGTCTCGAGGAGAACAGGACCTGATTGAAGACCTGAAATTAGCCCGAAAGGTTTGTCCATTTCAAATTTTTTTTGTTAGAACATTTAAAGCAAACAGACCGAATAAGTTCTTGGCTGTGCTTTCAGAGTCAGATACATTGGCTCGCTTCCTTCGTCCATTTATAGCCAAAAATGTCTCTCACTGTAAAATTAGAAGCTGCTATTATTTACTCATCATTTTCCCATTTTGTGTGTCCAGGCCTACCATGACCCGATGCTGAAACTTTCTATCATGTCTGAGGAGGAGCTGACAGCCATCTTTGGAGACTTAGATGCATATATTCCTCTTCATGAAGGTGAATATTGTACACAACACCTTATCGTTTTTAATGAATTTGACGACAAGTAGTGCTAACTCATTCTTTACCCAATCAGATCTTCTCAATCACTTGGCGAAGGCTACAGGCCCAGATGGCACAGTGGGACAGATCGGCAAGATTGTTGTGGACTGGGTAATTATCTATCTCTTGATTGTCTTTTAATTATTATGAAAGGCACGCTAACATTGTTAGATTAAGACTTTAACTCTCACTTTCCTTCACAGCTGCCAAGGTTAAACGCGTACAGGGCATATTGCAGTAACCAGCTGGCCGCCAAAGCCTTGCTTGACCAGAAGAAACAGGACCCAAGAGTTCAGGACTTCCTACAGCGCTGCCTTGAGTCACCTTTCAGCAGGAAACTAGACTTGTGGAGCTTCTTAGACATCCCTCGTTCACGACTGGTCAAATACCCCCTTCTTCTGAAAGAGATTTTAAGACACACACCACCAGATCACCCAGACACAGCAAGCCTTGAGCAGGCGGTAAGAACAGACACAAATCTAGCAATTGTAGATTTTCAAATTGAGTCGTTTAGGTGACAATTGATGTTAATGCTGGCTTTGTTCCTTGTTTCCAGATAAGCATCATTCAGGCCGTGTTGGCTGACATAAACATGAAGAAAGGGGAGTCCGAGTGTCAGTACTATATCGATAAGCTGGAATATTTGGATGACAGACAGAAAGACCCTCACATAGAACAGTGCAAGAGCCTGCTTTGCCATGGGGAACTTCGCAACAAAAGTGGCACGGTGAGTTTTTGTCTTCAATACAAACACACCCATAACAGCCCAAACCGCTGGGGGCAAATCACTTGTCTTTTATTGGCTGGAAATACAAACACAAAAAACACCATCTTCCAAATAAGGCCATTAGAGGGAAGGAACTGGCTCCCTTTGTCTCTCAAACCCATGACACAATGACAAGGGAATCTTTGAGAGCGCCAGGAGAGAAAATTGTTAATACTTGCAAATCAGCCCAACATTCAAACAACACCTCAATAACCAGATCTCTCTTTTTCCTTTGCCTTCTTTTTAGAAGTTGCATGTGTTTCTCTTCACGGAGGTTCTGGTCTTGACCCGACCTGTTACGCGGAACGATCGGCATTGTTTCCAAGTGTACCGCCAGCCGATCCCAGTGCAGGATCTCGTTTTGGATGACCTGCAGGATGGAGATGTCCGCATGGGCGGCTCATTCCGAGGGGCCTTTAGTAATGCCGATAAAGGTAAGGTTGACGACTCTCAACGTCAAGCTGATCACACATTTTCCTTTTGTCATTTCTTGTTTCCTTTTGCTCATTGAAATATCTTTTTCCCCCTTTAGCCAAGAACATCTTCAGGGTACGCTTCCAGGACCAATCTCAGGGCCAGTCCCACACACTGCAGGTCAATGACGTCTTCCACAAGCAACAGTGGCTCAACTGCCTCCGCACTGCCATGTCGACCCAGAAAGATTCGCCACTCCCTGAGAGTGAATCCTTGTCCACCCCTGCCAGTACCGACGTTTGCACCAAACGGCGCTCGTCTTCAGTCTCCGCCATCATCCATATGGAAGAGATGGATGAGAACTGTCCACGGGCCGCAGCCTCTGCTCCTTCGTCCCCCAGCTTTGAGGAGCCCCCCAGCCCCACGCCTTCCGCAACCTCCACCCTCTCCTCGTCCTCTTCATCATCTTCAATTTCCGCCCCCTTCCTGCCCCGCAAATCCAAAAAGGACAAGCGTTCAATCTGCTCATTGGGCAAGAGAAAGGAGACCATGGTGTAAGACTAAGCTATCCCAGGGTGCACTTGGAGTGGCACTGTGCGGAGGACTTGTATTTATGTGTGTATGGACTGTGTGTTTCTACAGCAGTGTTTTTGTTACTGTCCACAATGGCAGCTATTATTACCAAATCCCTCCCCCCAAAACCCTCCCAGGTCCATGTGGGCCGCACCAGTACCAGAAAGACAGTATTCGTGAGACGACTGTGTGGATCTCAAGGGATTGAAGATTGAAGACGCATCCCGCACACTTTTAATCACCACACTGATTCGTGTGAAAGCGCAAGATCACACATCTAGTCTCGTTTACTGTTAGTTTGGTCATATTTTTGTTTATTTTATTAATATTGATTTTTTTTTTTTTGTAATTAAAGTTTTACTTTTTTAAAACTTCTCAATAAGATATTTACTGTAGCTCTTTTTTGTTTTTATTAAAAGCACTGTGTTTAGCTTTTAGAAGGGAAGAATACCCACTGAGAAAAAAAGATGAAATATCCAAAGCAGTGAATACTTTGTAAAAGTCTGATTCATAGCTCTACTGGAAGGCAAGTCTTATAAGTACATTCCCATTGAACAGATGTTTTATCAGCTCCATTTTATATTTAAAACAGAAGGTATAATTTATCAAGACAAAATGCTACATTTTGTAGCAATGTGATTTCAAACTGTCCAAATGGAAAATCTGCTATTTTGTTAATGCAAAAATCAAACCTGAGCCATAAGTTCCCCCCACCCCCCACCCCAAATGATGGATGAATATTTCAATGTAGCATCTTGCATGGAGCTTTACTTGTTGAGTCCTGCCTGTATTATCATGAGGGCCCAGTGCATGTACGTGCTTGTCAAAGCAGAAAGTTGTAGAAAAGGACTGTAGGGTAGAAGAAAAGTTGAATGTTGAATGAGGGCTTGAGAAATGTTGATGTGAGATTTAGAAGGAAACTTTGGAATAGAGTTGGATACGTCTAGATGGACTTGATGATTGGCGCTACTTTATATTAGCAACCATTCATGGACATTGGTTTGCTGTTATTCATATTTTCGTAGTGTCTTCATGAAGTAGGAAGGTTTGATACACTGGTTTAAAAGCCAAGATGTTGTTTTGAGAAAGAAAATGAAAGTATGTTTAGGAGAATGAACTGTTTAAAGAAGGTTAAAGTATGTTATGACCACTTCAAAATGTCTGTAAAAGTTTGTAAATGAGAAGGGATGTACATTATTGAGGACTGCAGTGGCCTGTATGTACAGTATGTGGTGTAAAAATCAACTATTAAAAGAACAATAAAGGTCTGTGTAAGATTTGCATCTGACAACAGAGTTCTTCTCTTACTTCTGATGTGAATTGCTGCTCTACACTACAACATAAAACCATTTTTCCAAAGGCATGCGAGACATTACAAAACCTAAACTTATAACACATGCCGATGCGATTATGAGAGAGCTATCTTGAAATTGTTTCCATAAATTCCAGGTAGACAGGCACTCAATAAACATACAGACACTAATTCACCCATACGCAGGTTAATTAGTCGAACTACTTCTGTTTTTCTCCGCTGACAATGAATCACTCAAAAGCTCTTTAAACAAATCCCCCAATGTGGGCGACATGCCGGAATCATCTTCCATTTTTAGCGTTTGGATGATTTTCATACTCTGAATCTGTGTCTTATCCAGTTACACTGCCCTAAACCCCCTCTCCATTTCATCTAGAACTTGGCAGCTGCATAAAGAAAGTAAGTCTGTATTAAACAAATACCTTCATTTATCTCCGTGAACCCCCTTCACTGATGGTATTTGGCTCTGGTAATCACTTTAGTGGGAGGCCCAAAACAAATGAACTGTCAGGAGTCACTTAGCACGTCCGCTGACGCGCTTTGGAGTCTGGATTCGAATAACACACGATCGCTTTGTTTGTCTGACGGTCAATCAGAGGGCTTGTGTGTGAACGTTGACGACGGGTCTAAAGAATGTGATCGGTTCTTGTTTAAAGCTAATCTCAACCAATGAGTTCATGGACTGATTTTATGTGCATTAAGTCATTTGGCTCTTGGATGCTCAAAATGGCCTTTCTGTGCTTGGCAAAGTCACTTTTTAGTGGGTTCAGGTTTTATGGAGAAATTGCCTCATGTCTGCCTTTTAGGGATAACGGAATTCTCAAAACGTTCATTCATTTTGCCCGAGGAGACTGCCTGCTGTTGCCAATTTACTTTAATAAACACTAATAATGTAGACACATATCCTCTCCAGGGTCAGCGAATGGTCGTGAGCATTTACGAGCGAGTCGGGTTATCATAAAGAGGGTCTGAATTGTGAAGCAGCACTCAACATTGTTCCTCACTGTACGGGAGGAAACACAGATTTTATTGAGTCTACTGGGAGGAAGTCAAACAAACAGTTGATGGTCAGTTTACAACTACGAACAGACAAAACATTTACCAGTAATTGAGTCCATCCAGAAAGAGGTTTGGGGGAGGATGTCCGTTTCACAAAACCATCCTTAATTTAACAACATTTAGATCTAATTTTGTGTGTGAATATGACCTGGCATTACACTAACGAAGACCTTCAAGAGCGCTACATGTTGTCTAAACAGCCACTTGAACAGTAGCTGAATTAGCACCTACCCCCTTAAGTCTCTAAACAAATGTAAGGACACTTGGCTCCAGAGTAAATCATTATGGTTACATAAGTGAATGTGTCTTCACTGTGTGTCTTAGATGATTGGGGTTATGTAACATTTGACAGACTAACAGTTTTAATCTTGCAATAAGCAGCTAGTAGGTCAACGTCTTAATGTTGTAGGTAGTGATTGAGCCAGACAAACCTCGGGTGTAATAGATCTTTGGTTTGGATTACATCTTCATGCATTCAGGAAATCGGATCTTAGTGGTGTTTTCATTGAGATAACAAATGGTCAAATGTAAAATGATAATTTTATGATGACTTTGAAGCACTGAAATTGCTTATAGAGTATCACCTATGGCCTTAATGCACAGCAGGATGACAAAGCTCAGATGTGATTTGGATGTCTTTTTTTTGTTGTTACACACATAGTTTGTTTCTGAAACCTGAAAATAGGGAATTGACACACAGTATAGAGGCTGACTGACTAGGACATTGACTATTCTCTTTCAGACACAAGCGTAATGTAGGACAAGCAGCACAATATTTATTTTATCATCGACTCTGCTGTCTTATCAGTAACTTGAGTTAAAGACTGACTGACATAAGCTTGCGTGCACTTACTTAGCTCTCAGATACCCACTCTGGTACATTTTGAATGGTCTATGTAGAGAAAGCATGACTTCATTCACCCAGAGGTGCTACAGAGAAGAATAGCTTGACACACAAAACCAGCTTCCGAACTTAAGCTGGGAACTCATGTCAACTTCTTATTAATGCTGTGAATCACACAATACTAGTCAAAGATTAACTTCCTATTTAATCATCCTTCCTGTTTCTTATACATTAAATTGTTCACATGCTACATCATGCTCAGGGATAAAGCCCTAACTACAACCAACAAAGGTAAGCAATGACCTAATGTGGATATTTACACGTTCCCTGCATAAGTTGGAGCCATAGTGTTTATGCACATGACCACTGGTGGCCATCTTGGCATCACAAAGATCACTGTCATTCTATGTAGGCAACAGGCATAGAAGTACAGGCAGCTACATGAAAGTATGAATGCATGCATGCATGAATGAAATAATGAATGAATGAATGAATGAATGAATAGTTGAATGCATGAATGAATGAATGAATGAATGAATGAATGCACGCATGCATGAATAAATGCATCCATGAATGAATGAATGAAATGACAAGTTAAACACACACACGCACACACACACACACACAGGTATTCCTATCATTATGGGGACATTCTATAGATGTAATAGTTTTAATACTGTACAAACTGTATTTTCTATCCCCTACCCTAAAAAGCTCATGGAAACTTTTCCTCATGCATGGAAGCCCAAAAAAGGTCCCCGTAAGGTCAAAATTTACTGGTATGACTATCCTTGTTGGGGTCACATTTGGTTCCCATTACGTAGAGAATACCAGGTACACACAGACACACACACAATATATCTCTGGTCATTCTGGCTTCCAGGCCACGAAGCAATAGGGAATTTATAACATCTCTGGTGTCAGTAAGACTTCAACTTGTCTCAACCTTCTGTAATTTAAAACTGCAAAATGTGCCATTCCTGTCAATCATACAACCAACGTTGTCCAAGACAGAGATGGGTCAAATAGGGTCAACAAGTTTACTCTCTGAAGTGATCAAATCGAGATTCCTATCATTTGAATGGTATTTGAATTAGTTGTTCCCAAATATCACTTATTGTATAAATTTTAATATTTGTTTACAGGCTATGATGCCGTAAAATTTGAAAAATTTTCAGTTTATGCAAGAGGATCTATTCCTGACAGGAGTTACGGCCAAACTACGAGTCAGTTCTGTCAGTGAGGCGGACACCGTTCCAGGAAATCTCCCATTTTCAGTTCTCCCTTTTCATGGGTGATTGCGACATATTACATTTCCATCATTATTAATGGTTTAGTTATGTATAAAATTACATTTAGTAGACACTTTTGCTGGTCTTTCATGCTGCACCACATGGTTTATACATTTTTATGATTTTAAATACACACGCAACATATAGTTACACAGTTATTTAATCGTTTAACTGTTTATCTCTGTTTGTTCTCTTGTGCTGTAGAAACTACATTTAATTATCTAAAATTACTGCTGCTTATTGTATTGTTGTGCATTGTCGTTAAATCTCAGGACCACACCTACTGTACTCTCAATTTATGAAACAATTACATAATGAACAGAGCAGTCTTACAGTAAATGTGTGTATATTAGCTTGCTAATACACCAACTGATGCAGCACAATTACTTAAGCACTTAATGACAGTGCAGGAGACACGAGATTTGTAAAATGTATCAAACCGCAGAAACTGCTGATGTACTTTGTAGGTGTGATATTTGTGATTAACCATTTTATTTTTTGAAAACCTTCTTTGGTCACACTTTATTTTAAGGTCCAATTCTCGCCACTAACAAACCATTAACTATGATTTTTCTATGAACTCCTAATTTGCTGCTTAATAATTAGTAAGGTAGTTTAAGTTTTAGGTATTAGTTTAAGTTTAGGTATTAAGTTTAGGGATGTAGAATATGGTCATGCAGGATATGTGCTTTATAAGTACTAATAAACAGCCAATTCATGCTAATAAACAACTAGTTAATAGTGAGAATAGTGAGGTACTAAAGGCTTACCCTTTCTTTTAGATATTCATGATTGCATCATCATAATATTTGCATAATGAGTTCTGATGTTTTTTTTCTCATTTATTTTCATAAATGCACATTGTTAGTCTTTTCTTTCAGAAAGAATTACTCTAGAAAGCTGACAGATAGTGTTCAAAACCTGAACTCACACAACATAAAAAATTCTCATTAGAAGACTACTATAGAACCAAATAAAAGCCAGTAATAGATATTCTCTCCACTCAAATAAACACTGTGTAAGATAACATTAAATAAAACATGCTGATGTAACTTTTTTCCTTCAGGTAAAATCAACAAATTTGTGCATGTTTTGAGTAAATTTAGTAGCATGACATCACTTGGTACACTCTGAGGAAAGATTTTGATTTGGTAATGCATCTTTCATCACACACTATTGCACAAAACACAATGTTCTGCAGCTTCAGTCGAGTGAATTATGTTTTTTTTTTTTTTTATTACAAAAGCAACCAGATCCTGCTGTACTTTCATTTCCTCCCCAAATACCTGATGGCTTAGAAAAGTTTAAAGATGCGGCTTGAGTTTTGGGCTTGACCTTTGGCCTAATGTTGTGTTTTCATCCACCATCATACAGTCACAAAGATAAAGCCTTCTATGTCTGTACACAAACACTCAGCGTTCAATCTGGAATAACAAAACGAGCACGTAGCCCTCGTCTTACACACACTATCTACCTCGATGTTACCTTTGCCTTATGTAACATAGGCCTACTACATAGATTTTGACTGCATTTGATAGCGATTCCCCAGGCTTGCGAGACTTATCTTTTGGTAAGAATCACATAAACACACACTCATTGGAGAAAAACAAAATGTGGCCACCTCTGTGCTGTATTTTCTATTAAATTTTCATTTTGGGGTGGAGAATCCTTTTAAGTACTATCTTGATACACTTTATTTTAAGTAGCTTATGTCTGTGTACTTACCTTTATAATTACGTTGTATAAAGTCTGCAACACATATGTTACAATCCTTTGGTTACATAAGTAGCTGTGTAACAGACTCGGTTTGTTACATATGTGTAACAGTAGCTGCCTATTACATGTACATAATTACAAACTGTAAGTACAGGCTGTTCCATAACTTAAGTTACATGGTAAGTACATTTTTTTTTTCATGCAATTACAACGGCTACTACTAAGTACTCAACTAGGTAATTACTCTGTATTATGGACACCTTAAAATAAAGTGTTACCCATGGTTAGACTTTATTTTAAGGTGTCCTTTTTACAGTGTAATAATACATTTAAGTACTAAGTAATATTAATTAACTACATGCACTTACTATATGATTAGAGTTAGGATTAGTGTTTGGTTTAGGGTTACTTGACGTAATTATGCATAAGTTATTGTTATTATAATAGTAAATATATGTAAAATGTGTAACAAGGCACCTTAAAATAGTGTTAGGCACAACACATACACAAGCTTTTAATATTAGAAATTATATGCATTTAATAATTACATACATCATGAAATGTTGCAATCAATAGAAGTACAACAAAATGTGTAAATGCCACAAAATGGTTATGCATTCATTTAAAATAATAATAAAAAAACTGACATGAAATGCCAAAATATGCTAAGAGAACAAATAAGGCAAAAATATTTTTAAAACACTTTATAGCAAGTTATATTTTTAATGCAACATTTCACAATGCATTTAATCATACCACAAAATGTCTTGAAAATGACAAAAATGCTCATGTAATGTCTTTTTCATCATTACTTTTCACCATTATATTCCTCCCAGAGTTCATTCAGATGATAAAAAGTTAAGGTAGCCAAACAATAGAAAACCTTCTCAACGTGTATCTTTGTATCCTTTGTAGAAGGAGTTTGATGTGAACAGTTTGTGTCAGTTTTATGATTATGTAAGTGCTCATGCAGGGCTGACGGCATCAGCTCATAAACGACAGACATTCGGCTCTTCTTAAATGCACTTCTGGCACAAAACACACCATAAAACAGACCAAAGCTTTTCGCAGACCAAAATGTTCTACTGAAGCTGTGATCACTGCCAGACCATCCGTTACAATTCCATAGAATTCCTCCTTAGAATCTAAAAATAGTCATTAATTATGCAATTTGTGGAGAAGATTGAGATAAAGTGCCATATTTAAAACGGAGATGTTGAGACTCCAGTTGTTTGGAGATGAGGGTGACTCAGGGACTGGGTGGAGTCGGACAGCAAGATCTGTTGATTGAACCGGGCCCAAATCAAACACATGCAGCACTGGGGGGTCTGTTTTCCCTGTAAGAGAATCATTCTCTCTTCCTGTTGAAACAGATTTAGAGCTTTAAACAGTGATGAAGCCCCTGCACTATTGTTCTCCTGTGACCTCAGCTTCCACCGACTCCAACCTGTCTGTTCTGTGGGCCCAGAGGGACAACAAAATACAGGAAAATGAGGAGAATCTCGCTGTTTTTACACAGTCAGGGAATATTTTCCAACTACGTAGACAGACAGCAACCTCAAAGGAATCTTTCCCTTTCTCTCTCTTAGAAACGAATGGTTCTGAGGATCTGAAGGTGTGTTACACAAGTGGTCTGGAGCCTCTTCCAGGCCAACACTCTCAATCTGTCTCATGGACAACATCAAAGAGAGAAGAATCAGTCCTGAAGCTCAAATTATGTGTTCCTGACGTGACTGCAGAACAAAGACAAGACTGAACAGATCTCAGCCATGTCATCAGGTGCTCATCTCTCTCTAAATGGGTTTGGCTGTAGTGTCTGTCTGTATTAGTCTGTCTTTCTATGTTCTTATCTCCATTTTTCTCCTCCCTCTAAAAAAACGCCATGATGCATCCAGAGTATCTTCCAGCCTCTTTTCATCCCAAAACAGTCTTATTTTAGTCTTAATCAAGCTCCCAACCAGTTTGACAGAGCTGATAATCTGTTTGTCTGACCAATCGAAGAATGGAAATGAAATAATTTACTTTTGCTATGTTTTGATATGATTCTAGTGGGAAAGATAGAGTTTTATGTTCACTTTAAGTGTAAAATCTCTTTAGGTGTTCTATGAGTAGTTTTGTTGCTTAATTCTAAATATGTGGTGACAGATAAAATTAATCTGTTTTAGATTTGCATCTTGCCATTAACTAAATAATGCAAATTCAGTTCAAATAAAGTAAAAGTAAAAGTAAAGTGAAGTAAAGTAAAATTATTATTATACCTAAAGCCAAATACCAGAATGCTAATATTGCTTCCAGGACCAAAACTTTAACTAAAACTTTGTTCATCATGACAACCTTCTCAAAAACCTAAAATGTAAACCCAGGTCTTAAAACTTAAAACTTGGATGTCTGGTAATTTGAAAAGCCAATTTAACCATTTCTCAAATAAAGGTGACCATAAAGCAGGGATTTCAAACTCCTGGAGGCCACTAGAAGTGGTATTTTTCATCCCGGGACAGTTGACCAGTCAAATGCAAGCGTTTTTACAACCACAATATTTAACAAGTAATGACACATTTATAGTTATTCATGCATGAACGGACCTCAGAGTTTCGGGCTTGTATTTTCCTCATTCCTCACGTACTGCTCTGCATTTAGTGGATTAATGACACTTGAGATAGAGTTCCTTGAGAACAGATTATTCCTTATATCAGTGTCCAAATCACTCCCTATTTAGAATTTGCTGAGTGAACATTTAGTCATCTAATTTGCCCACAGAGATGATGACTGTCAGATCAGAGTGACAGTAATGCTACTTCCATGAGTTAAAGGCCTAGTGTGTGACAAGATGATGCCATCTGATTTGTTATCAAGGGTTGGCCAGAGTATTGCAAATCCAGCATCTTCCAAGAGAAAGAAAGAAAGGTTACGCTAAGCTGTCTGTGTGGTGTGGACTCATCCACCGCTCAGCTCTTGTGTTTGTGGGAAAGTGAGTGTTGTGTCTGTTTGAGGCTGTGGTCAGCAGTCAGTGAGCTGAACTGCAGTGTCATCTTCCGTGCTCTGAAATGTTTTAGCCTACAGCAGTGATTCTCAGATAAACCTCCCAACATGCATTGCTGGGAAGGCAGATAAGATTCATAATTTTGCGGTCCATGAATCAGTGACCACAGAAGAGCCAACTGTTGAAAGAACACAGAGATGGCCAAAGCAAATCAACAGAGACAGAACAAGAGTTACCAAACAGGACAGACAGCGGAGGTCTAAGAGAGAGAGGTAAAAAGAGGGCAAATCAATGCACAGTAAAATAAATAGTCAATAAAAATAATTAATATAGGCTACTGATGAACTCACATAACCTCTCAAGAACAAGCTTGGGTCATGTTTCACAAAACCAAACCAAACCTAAACAAAAAATAAAGTACATTTATGAAATTATTAGTATTACATTCTTATTAGTTTTATTAAACAAATTAAAAGAAAAATCAATATTTCAATTTTAAAATACTTATCTTGGTAGTATTTAGTATACACTGCCTTTAAAATCTGCAATGTTTTAAATTTATGTAACAATAAATTGTAACAAATAATTATGTTTTTTTAAATTCAAACTATTAATTCTGTCTTAAATGGTTCATAATCCATAATATTTCTATGACCAATTTTACAGTTATATTTCATTAAGTTCTACTAACAATAGAAAACAAAAAGAAAATGAAAAAATGGTTATAAGAATTTTTAAAATCTATGGTGTTAAAATAGATTTTATTTTCTTAAAACAAACTAATAAACACACATATATATATATATATATATATATATATATATATATATATATATATATATATGTGTGTGTGTGTGTGTGTGTGTGTGTGTGTGTGTGTATATATATATATACACACACACACACACACACACACGTATATATATATATATATGTATGTATATGTATAGGGTGTGTGACCTCACCTCAGCATATTTTAGTGACCTTAGTATCAAGAGAGCAATCATTCAATCATTTATGCATGAAGATGCTGACTTGTAATGGTCAGAAATGAGTAGTATGAGCTGTCTGATCAGTAGGTACAGCGCGTATGACACTATTTTGCATACTAGTGCTGATTTGCAGGGTTTGTGTGTGAAAGGTTCCCCTCACCGGAGCGCTGCCATTGCTCGAAGCACAATTCTGCCTTATTCACCTGTTGAGTCAGCCAGTCACACATAATCTCCAATTTCACCTCACACTGCCACCAGACAAAAGACAAACAAAGAAACAGACAAAGAGAGAGTGAACGAGTCACCACAAAAGAGAGCAAGCGTTTAGAGAAAGAGTGACAAGGTAGAGAGAACAGAGATCTGGATATACAGTTAGCAGAATAATCACTGCATAACTCTTCAACATGGTTGCATAACGCCTTTAACGGTTCTCCTACACGCACACGTGCCCAGGCCTAAACACTTCAGCATCTGTCCGCACATTGCCAAGTGTAAACTACAGCAGAAGAGCCTGTTATCTAACTGCTCCTCAGAGCTCCTACGAAAACAATGTCCTCCCGGCTCTCTGGCTCTACAATAACACGACTGAGACCTTCTCAACAACCCTCAGATGCAAACAGCAGCCAAAACAGTCTGTAAGGCCACAGTTTTCCATCTGTGCCATTCTGGAGAAAAACATGTTTGTGAAGACCTTCAGCATGTCAATATCATGTCATGTGAGCTTCAGGCTTTTAAAAACGTCACCTGAAAAACATTTTAAAGTGTATTCTTAAAGGAACAGTTCACTAAAAAATTACTATATCGACATTTTTGTGCTCTCTGTCATCACTCTTACTCTGAACACTCACTCTCTTTTGTCATTTACTCTGTCATTTTGAATAGTCTCTTAAACTGAAAATGTACTGTAAATTTTATTTATTTATTGAAGTTGTAAATAAAGATTGAGTAAAATTTACAAGCAAATATTAATTCAGTCTTTCTAACAGTGTTTGTTTGTTTATTGCCATTTTTATTTTTTATAAGCACACAATGGTTTCATAATTCATGTTTGAGGGATTGATGTTATGAAATGTTCGCAAACATGGAGGTTTTTTTCAAGTAATGTGAACATAAGCCTTGTTTATCTCAAATAAAAAAAACTTTTTGTAAAAAAAAAAAAAAAAAAAAAAAAAAAAAAAAAAAAATTTTATAATATTAATATCCTGAATTTGATTCTTTTATATTCTGTGTTTCTTAATTTTACTTCAAAAGCTTAAGTAATTTTGTGCCTTTATTATTTATTAGTTTTCTTTAATATATTTCTGTATAGTTTTTTTTTTACTTCAGTTTCAGTTACTAGCACTTCTCATGAACTGAAATTAGAATTTTTTCCAGAACTAACTGCAAAAAGTTTAAGAATTATATTTTAACTTTATTTCAGTTACCCAAAATGATTTTTTACTACTTTTAGTTAACAATAACTGATTATAAAACTTATTTCAGTCTTTATGCTTCTAAATTTTACATTTAATTCTGTTACTTGCTGTTTTTTTGTAATAATATGTGAAATTAGTAGTTTCTGAGTGAAAATCTACACCATTTTTATTTTTATTTCAGTATGTGATTTATTTGCAAGTCTTTAAATAACAATGACTTCACAGGAATTTGTTTCTCCTTTGGCCAAACAAAAAAAGGAATTTTTTTTTTATTATTATTATTATTATTTTTAGCTACACTAAAATATGGCCATTACATTTGATTACACTCTAGTATTATAACAGTCACATATCTACCGCTGGTTTCCTTCCAACAGGGTAAACACACTCAGTTTGGACTCAAATTATGTAAGTTAGAGACAGCAACCACCTGTTAACTGCTATTCTGTATCTAGTATCTAGTTATTTAGTATATAACAAGGTGTTTTCTATCTTTTTTAGGACCCATAACCATATGCCAGACACAAACTGTTATTGTTCAATGTGTAAAATATCCAGAAATGCAGCAGACAATGGAGCCGTTCTCTCAAAACTCTTAAATTAGTGGGCCTTATTCACCAAATATTCCTTTTTGGTAGAGTTAAAAAGGTCTTAACGTTATTTGAAGAGATTGTCAAGCTGCTGCGTTTCTGATAAGACGCAAGATGCTACAGTGGGTACGGAAAGTATTCAGACCCCCTTAAATTTTTCACTCTTTGTTATATTGCAGCCATTTGCTAAAATCATTTAAGTTCATTTTTTTTCCTCAATGTACACACAGCACCCCATATTGACAGAAAAACACAGAATTGTTGACATTTTTGCAGATTTATTAAAAAAGAAAAACTGAAATATCACATGGTCCTAAGTATTCAGACCCTTTGCTGTGACACTCATATATTTAACTCAGGTGCTGTCCATTTCTTCTGATCATCCTTGAGATGTTTTCTACACCTTCATTTGAGTCCAGCTGTGTTTGATTATACTGATTGGACTTGATTAGGAAAGCCACACACCTGTCTATATAAGACCTTACAGCTCACAGTGCATGTCAGAGCAAATGAGAATCATGAGGTCAAAGGAACTGCCTGAAGAGCTCAGAGACAGAATTGGCAAGGCACAGATCTGGCCAAGGTTACAAAAAAATTTCTGCTGCACTTAAGGTTCCTAAGAGCACAGTGGCCTCCATAATCCTTAAATGGAAGATGTTTGGGACGACCAGAACCCTTCCTAGAGCTGGCCGTCCGGCCAAACTGAGCTATCGGGGGAGAAGAGCCTTGGTGAGAGAGGTAAAGAAGAACCCAAAGATCACTGTGGCTGAGCTCCAGAGATGCAGTCAGGAGATGGGAGAAAGTTGTAGAAAGTCAACCATCACTGCAGCCCTCCACCAGTCGGGGGTTTATGGCAGAGTGGCCCGACAGAAGCCTCTCCTCAGTGCAAGACACATGAAAGCCCGCATGAAGGACTCCAAGATGGTGAGAAATAAGATTCTCTGGTCTGATGAGACCAAGATAGAACTTTTTGGCCTTAATTCTAAGCGGTATGTGTGGAGAAAACCAGGCACTGCTCATCACCTGTCCAATACAGTCCCAACAGTGAAGCATGGTGGTGGCAGCATCATGCTGTGGGGGTGTTTTTCAGCTGCAGGAACAGGACGACTGGTTGCAATCGAGGGAAAGATGAATGCGCCCAGGTACAGGGATATCCTGGACGAAAACCTTCTCCAGAGTGCTCAGGACCTCAGACTGGGCCGAAGGTTTACCTTCCAACAAGACAATGACCCTAAGCACACAGCTAAAATAACGAAGGAGTGGCTTCACAACAACTCTGTGACTGTTCTTGAATGGCCCAGCCAGAGCCCTGAGTTAAACCCAATTGAGCATCTCTGGAGAGACCTAAAAATGGCTGTCCACCAACGTTTACCATCCAACCTGACAGAACTGGAGAGGATCTGCAAGGAGGAATGGCAGAGGATCCCCAAATCCAGGTGTGAAAAACTTGTTGCATCTTTCCCAAAAAGACTCATGGCTGTATTAGATCAAAAGGGTGCTTCTACTAAATACTGAGCAAAGGGTCTGAATACTTAGGACCATGTGATATTTCAGTTTTTCTTTTTTAATAAATCTGCAAAAATGTCAACAATTCTGTGTTTTTCTGTCAATAATGGTTGCTGTGTGTACATTAATGAGGAAAAAAAAAGGAATTAAATGATTTTAGCAAATGGCTGCAATATAACAAAGAGTGAAAAATTTAAGGGGGTCTGAATACTTTCCGTACCCACTGTATCAGGACTACAGATTTTTCAAGCACATAAATTCACATTTTCTGGTAGTTTTTTTTAAGCAGTCTGCATTTTTTAGAAGCACACAGTGGTTTCATTCACTTTTGAGGGATTTATGTTGTGAAATGTTGACAAAACATGGAGGTCAACTCAAAATAATGTGAAACGCAGACCTTGTTTTACTCAAATCGAAAACCACAATTCTAAAGTGTTGTTTTAATATTCTTCATATAGTTTTATAATATTTATTAATAGCTTTTTTGTATTTTAAGAACTTGTTACATAATGCTTTTGACTGTCAAAGTGCCTAACATGTTCAATTTTAAATTTAACACATTGACTGTTTATTAGTACTTATAAAGCACATATTCTGCATGACCATATTCTACATCCCTAATACCCAATACCTAAACTTAACAACTACCTTACTAACTATTAATAAGCAGCAAATTAGGAGTTTACTGAGGCAAAAGTCAAAGTTAATGGTTTGTTAATAGCGAAAATTAGACTCTTAAAGTGTGACCAAAAGTTTTAGTAATTGTATGTGCTGTTGTCATTTTACTCATTTGTTTTTTAATATTCCTATATACAGTAGCTTTATTTTTTTATTTCAGTTTTAGTAATTATGGTACTTCAACTTTTTTTTTTTTTTTTTTTTTTTTTTTTGCAGTTAGTTGTCAATGCAACATTTCTAAAGTTATTAACATTTATATTTTATTTCCATCAGTTCCATCATAACTCAACAGCAGTGGACCTGCCGTAAAGGTGTATCCTAAAAGATATATTCCCACCTGTAAGGTTAGCCAGGTGTAATTTCATCCGAAGGGACTTTTGGCCTGCGTGCAAAGAGGTCTTTGCTCCCCATTGCAGAGAATAGACCCTTGGGTGCTGTGACCTGATTTCTCTGCTCTCAATTTCAAGTGCGATTGCTCAACTTCAAGCCTGTTTGTGCGCCAAAGTGACCTCGATGTCTTCACAATGCAACATCTGCAAGATCTCACAAACACCTTGTAAACAACCTTATTCTGTCAACACAGCTTTGTGGGGATCTGATAATTTCACTCAAGAAATTCAGATGAAAGAAGGCCGCACCTGAAGTTAAAAGACAATTTCGGAGAAATATACCATGAGACCGTGAAGTCAAAATACATATGGTGAAACGTGAGCTAGTTACAAAGAAGTTGCGCTGTTTAAAATAGATTATCTTCTCTTTGGAAGGGAATGAAAACAAACGTAATCTAGAACCAACCAGAGGACGTTCCTACAAAATTGAACTTTCCATTTATAGTGGTAACAAACCCAAAATAGATGTCTGCCTAGTATACTGATTATATCTGAACAGATTTACTTCTCTTTACCAATGCACGTCCAAATCGATGTTTAGACTGCAGCCAAATTAGCTTCTGTACTTTACTCTCCTAAAATTAGACAAAGACGGTTGGAAGCAGGGGAAATAATTTAGTCTATGAAAACCAGTTAGTCTATTAAAAGTAGTTCAACAGCAAAGGTGGGCCAAACAGGACTCTATCATGTGAAAGGGTGTGTGTTCTATTGCAACCCTTGATTTTTATGGCTCCACTTGTCATGGGTTTGATTGAGGGATCACTAAAGACAAAATGTACACATTAAATGCACTATGTTGTTTTAGATAAACATGTCTGCTAAATGCATGAATGTAGGTGACCCGAGAACTCTACAGTCGAACTGGAGGCTTGCACAAGGCTCTTAACCCCATTTTGAGTTGGAAAACTAACTGTATACAGCATATGGAAGATCACTTTTGTGCCTAACTTATGATAAACCAAACAGACCTACTTCAGATAACACACTCTGTCTCTCTTTTGCTGTTGCTTTTCCTCGTACTCTGAAGTAAACACACTGAACAATGCATCAGTCTTTGACTTATCAGAGTTTCAGTATCTCACAAACAATGAGCCTCCCACTATCCTTGATGGGTGCAACGCTTTACCCTGAGCTGGTGGAATAAAAACAATAACAGTGTTGCCATGGACAACAAACCAACAATTCCATCCTTCATGACTCATTCGAATTTTTTAAATGTCCCTACATTACTAATTCATTGTAGGACCTCGCTGCAGGTACTGATAAGATGATAAATGGACAACAAAAGGATATTTAAAGACTCATCCCTAGATACCAGAATTATGTTTTCTCATTTCAGTAGATTAAGTTGAGGCCAAAAGAAATTACTTTTTAAAACTTTAAAACTCTATGCTCTCTATGGCACAATGGCTATTAGAGGCCTCCTTAAGTAGAACAAAAGTAAATTTAACCTCTTTAAATTCAAACTATCATTAGCCTTAATTTGATTTCAGTCCATATTTCCATTCATGTGGTTTTTAAATCCTGAACAACTTGAATATTAATTAGAATATGAATTCACCTTCTTATTCGTAGTATCAACCTGAATATTGGTATCAGTTGTGTTAACGTTAACTACAATTAAAACAGTTTATTAATATAAAAAGATGAAATACAATATGTTACATGAACATTAGAAATGATGTCTTAGAAAATTGAGAAAACTAGAAAAGTACTAAAATTACTGAAATAAAACTGAATAGAAAAACAATAAAACAAAAGACAAAAGCACAAAATTACTAAAGGCAACTGAAAAGATAAAATAAAGCCAATTAAAAAAAATATTAACAAATAATATAATAGTATTTAGATAATAATAAAATAACCCTGATTTGTATATTATTATATAGAAGTACATTTGAGTCAAAATGTCTTCATTTTAACACGCATTGCAAAGCAGACCAAATAAACCGTAATGCATTTGTTTTAAAAATGAATGTACTTTGAGCTAAAATGCTAAAATATGCTCCTCATTCTGTTATCGCTTTAAATAAAGAATGGGATAATTAATATACTCAAACTGCTTTAAAGGGGTTTGAGTTATTTTCAATGTTCACTAATGAGTCACTTATAATCTTTCTCTCCTTTGGCTTGCTCCTTTTCATATCAGGGGTCTTATAAGTCACTTATAATATTCACTTAGAATTCTTTAAGCATTGTGAAAATGAAAAAATAACCCCTTGAAATTACCAGTCAGCAACATGTTTAACCCCAGGTCATTCCAGGTGGATGTTTATTTGTAATCAGTCATTTAAATGGATACTTTTCTATGTTAACTTGCTCCTGTGAACTGCATTAGTATCTCATTCATTAGCATTTAAGTCTGACAGAATATGTAAAAGGAAGCCCTGCCACTTTCTGTTTAACTTAATAAAACTGGTTCAGCAAGACAACAGTTTCTCTGCTAGCATCCTGGGTGTGGAAGCTCATACAAAAACTTGACAAAAACAAACCATTTTTCATCTTTTTATCTTACAAGCATACCATCTCCTTTAGCTAAAAACATCGAGACCTCAAGGCTTAAGTAACACAAACAATCAGGCAAGAAGGCACAGATAATTATCATTATTACTACAGCAGAAGGCGGAATAAATGTAGTTTTAAAGATCAGTCTCAACAATCAGGCAGTCAGGTGCAGATCACTATCATTACTATCACAATGGAAGGATGAGTAATCTAGTTTTTAAGATCTAGGCGATAGAGAGCACTGTATTCCCTGTTACGGGGGAGTTTTAACAGCTCAAGTCATTCACACATGTCTGGTTCCAGCTGCTACAGTAACAGCTGGTGAGTGCATTACTGCCATCACAGACACAACAAGCCTCTCAGAGCGAGGAGTACAGGAAGCCCTTGATTAAAGCACTTCCTGTCTCGCTGCATGGAGCATGAGGGAGCATTGTGGCATTTGCGGTGTCGTTTTGCTTCAAATGAGAGAGTATATCGGCAGATTAACCTCCTGATGTAGTTTATTAGAGCAATATGAAACCAGTTCTGCTTAGACTACATAGAAGCAATGATGTAGAAACACTGCAGGACTGGAAGAGGCAGGGAAAGGAGCGTAATTATATGAATACTAAGAGGAATACTATTAGTAAAATAAAATAAAAATGATAATAATAAAATAAACTCATCACATGGCAGAATAATCGGAGTCATGTCAGAAAGCACGTCTCATTTTTATGAAGCGAGATGCCAGTAAGTTGACTCATACTGATAACAGAGATGGCATTAGATAAATTAAATGTCAGTGCATCACATTACTGAGTGTACAGGCAGACAGAGTCCATTTACATTTTCTGAAAATTAAACTGCTATTGTGTGTCTGGGGTCTGACTGTTATGCAACTTTGGTTCTGCATGAAAAAAATTAGGAAATTTCATGTCAATTTAAACTTTGTCATTATGACAGTCAGAGTCCATATTTTTTTTTTTATTATTATTTTTTTTTTTTTTATTGGTCATGCAAGAAAGTCTACAAGCAGAATAAAGTTGCACTTTATTTCAATAGTCCACTTTCTAGAAGACATTCTACTAACTTCGCAACTACATGTCAACTAACTATCATTAGAGTATTGGTCTGCTTTATATTAAGTGGACTTTATTATGCACCTGCTTAATAATAGCTTCCATTGTCCTAAATTTGTAAGTCGCTTTGGATAAAAGTGTCTGCTAAATGACTAAAAGCCGTTTAATGTAATGTAATGTACTTACATTTAAATTAATCCTTTGATTCAATGCACTTATTGCATACCTACCTGTTTTACATTGTACTTATATTTAAAAACCATGCATGTAATTACATCTATAATAACTGATATCTGTAATTACATTTATAATTAAACTGTTGACCCAAACTCACCCTTAAACCTACCCATAACACCAAACCTGTCCCTAAACTTACTTGTATCCACCTCAATAGCAGCAGAAGTGTTTTGCAATACAATATGAACACATTGAGTACATTGTACTTATTTTTGATGTAAGTACATAGTTTATGCCACCTAATGTAAAGTGAGACCAGAGCATTAGTAGACTGAAATATTTCATTTTTTTTTTTTTTTTTTTTTTTCAAAAATCATAAATAGTGTATCATCTTCTGGCAACAGACACAGCTTCCTTCTTTTTAGAATTACAGGTAAACTCTGGCCATGTTTGTTCCTCAATTTATACTATGAATTACAACTAAAAAAAAACCCAAAAACATATGATCATAAAATAAAAAAAAAAATGTAAATAAATAAATTTGAAAACCTACTGAAATTTTGCATCAAAAAAGTACATTCGAAAATGCTAAACCATAATAACCTTAGTGCAAACATAGTGATATTAAAGATTCATTTAAATTTATGTGGAAAAAGCTGTGTGAGTTCAAAAGCGGGAATACACTGAATTGTATTTCACAATCGGAATCTAAAAGGCGCCTAAAGCCATATAAATGTCACATCATAATGTGGTGTTCTAGGCATTGAACTGTGGCCAACATCATCCTTGTCTTCTTGACTGTACAAGGAGCAGAACGTCTGGGGAATCTCGGTCTACTTTTATAGCTGTGTCTGTTTTACGTTTTGAGTCACTGTCAGATCGTCAACAGATGTTCTCGGAGCAAAAGTGACTCAAAATCTATATCATAATGTCTGCCAGGCAGGAAACTTCTGTCATCGTTTTTACACAGAGGAATCGAATGGCTGGTGTGATCAACTAAATGACTCTTCCCTGTCACTCTCTCTATCCTTTCACCGTCTCACTGTACATTGTGTCTCACTCAATCCCACCCTATAGATAACATCATAGATAAACGATATTAACATATTTGGACACTTAAAGAAGTTTCATCTTGTTCAATGTTTTACTTTATGTTGGGTAATCAAGATCAAAGTCAGACTATACATCGGTAAACTCCGGGTTAATATTCTTATTTGTATATTTATAACATTTATCGGACGATGTATATAATTGTGATTAGAATATATTGGAATATTAATTGGAATATTTGCAACTGTTTGTTGCATATACTGCATGTGGCTGTTTTAAGTGTAATGAAATGGATAAAAACTAACATTTCCGTATCAGACACTGAAACCAAGTTGCATGAGGAAGTTTCTGTGACTGTACCAATCTCATAAATATTTAATGAGGTGAGTACTGAGGCTATTCTGATTGGCTGTCCAACCTCTTAGGCCTAAGGTTAAGTGTACCGACAAAAACCCTGTAGAGACAAAAGCCAGTCGATTCATTGTAAGCCTCAATATTGACAATACATGTTTATGCTATTTGAGGGAATGCCTTGTTTTTTTTGGAACCGGACTGCCCTGTCATTGCTTGTTATTGCTTACCAGAGCTTTCCAGGACTCAAACACTGTTAAATAACATATCTAAACCTGCAGGAACAAAACTCAGTGTACCATCTATCAATACACCACAGTAACAGAGAAAGAGACAAAGTTATTGATGTATTGAAATGGTCTCATATTGCATATAAGGTCACATTGGTATATTTAGACACGCATTACGTGATCATGTCTGGATCTGCACTAGGTTGCAGTGCCATAGGCCTAATTCAAGCCATCCGGTACAGCTGTTCCAGTTAAGTATGCCATTGTAGGTGAATCAGAAATATACTAGTCCTTCACCAATCCCAGCTCCCCATGAACCACATTTGGAATGTATATCTGAACAGGGAGTCTACCAGAAAAACGAACCTAGCGAATGGATCTTTTATATTTAGATTCTTTCCATAACACACGGGCAAATGAGGTATGTGCGCTTTATCTGTTTTGACAGTTTCGCTGTCATGACATCATAGGTTGTTTTCAGCCGGTCCGGTCACCCGATGGGTTTTCCCTCCAACGTTGTATGCCGTTCTCTCTATTTACTATCACTTAATCTTTCTGCTGTCTGGCAAACAATGAGTCATTTTTGTCTATTTTAGCAGATACCGCTGGGGTCGACAGACCTGTGCAGTGCTTTGTTCAAGGTTTAGCCCTCATCATTGAGTGTTCAGAAAGATATAGCATACAATAGGGCTAGTGAGATTTCTACAGTTGAGATTTACAGTTGTGTCAATTCTAATCTAAATGACAAAATGTTTGATAGCGAATTTATCTTTTGAACATGATCATCAGATACGACACTTATATAAACAAAAGTTTACTGTTTTCCAACCTGCTTCTCCTGTTTGGAATATAAACCAGATTTACAAGACTGATGCAGCGAGCATTAGTCAAAGTTTGTGGTTTGCATTTGCTTTATCTGTTTTATCTTCATACAACTCACTGAAGTTTCCAGGTGAAATAAACACTAGTGGCAGTAAAACTTTAAATTAATAATTTAATTTAATAAATTTAAAAATTAATGTAGACTTATTTTCAGGTGGTTCCTTGAACAATACTATGTTATGATTTGTAAACTAATACATTCTGACATATCCAGCTCCATATGTCTGCCTTTTCTAATATTGTAAACTTGCTCAGTAGCTCACCTGGTACAGTATTGCATTGGTGCTTGGGTACGATAAAACATGATACAAGAGCTCAAAGACTTACAGAAGCAAGCTAAAATGACATGGTTGCTTCATTAAGTGTGTTTTTTTTATTTCACATATGCCTTTGTGAACACTACCAGTTTAGGGTCAGATTCACATTAATGTGTTTCAATAAAACTGAAATTTTTTTTAGCGTCATTCACTGGACGTTTCAGTTTGAAAGTGTTGTGAAATGTGAAGCGGCAGCTATATTGTTTTACCGAAATGTCATCAGAAATGTTTCCACATAGGTTGCCTAGCATCTAGCATTGAGCTTGATCTTGGCTTTAGCAGAAACATGGCTTCATGGTCATGTGCTGTGAAACTGTACGCTTAAAGAGAAAGTGTATTATATTTGCACCACTAGTGCTAATTGCACTATTATCAAAACTGAAAATAAGTTTGCTGTTAAATTATTGGTATATAATTTTAATGTCACATGTGAGGAACCTTAATTTTAAACTAACACTGCATTATCTAATATCTACAATGAATTTCTTTTTACCAATATCTGCACATAACATCCAGCCAGCATGAAGCAATTACCAGTATAAATAAATCCAAAGCTATATTGAATCAAAACATCAGATGTTTTTTTTGTCTGAACTGTTTACTACAATACAGTACATCACGTAACTGTACTAAAAGGTATACACAAATAAGAGGATTAACCTTGTTTACACAGCATTTGACAGACCTGAACATGAAATGTAAGAATTTAATTGCTGTGTGTAGTTAGCTAAGGTGAAAGGAAGTGGACAAATAGACAAGGACAAAGCAAAGCAGATAGCCAGATGCTCTTCCACATTTCATGTTCAACTTGATTATTGAGTGGCGATTAGATATAAAGAACATGGAGGAAGGGAAGAGGGTAGCCTAACAGTGTGTTACATCCTGTTCATTGCCACAGGACAGAAGTGATAAGGTCAGCATTGCAAAGTAACTAACTACAGTTACCAAAGCTATTAACTTAACATTTTCAACAGCTCAACAGTTTATGAATAGTCTTCAAAAAAAGTGTATCTTTTCCAGTTAATAAATAACCTCTGCTAAAATTTCAATGAGTTGAAGATATGATAAGTCATTTTAATGTATCAGATTGTCTGGACAGTTGTGGTGCCAAAAAAAAAAAAAAAAAAAAAAAAAAAAAAAAGCAAAATTCCACAAAAATGTATTTTTTTTCCCTCAAATCACAAAATGTTTTTTTTTGTTTTGTTTTTCTTTGTGCAAATTTATCTGTGGTAGAATAATGCTGTTACTTGTTGGAATTTGATATAACTATTTTAAAAGTCACAAATTCTATCTAAGAGTGATACATTTTAAAATGTATTGCTTCTTTTCAAAGTCGTTAGCTACATTGTGTTAGTTTTTCAAGAGTTGAAATAGTAACTTGGCAAGCTGAAGTAGCTTCCCCCACTAAACTGTGGTTTATAGCAAATGCATGTTTACACACACACACACCACTGGCACATAATCACACTAAAATCCCTCCAGTTCCCAGGAGAGGTCTTGGGAAACACACATGCTCACATACACAAAGCAATCATTTACATTTATCGAAATCTCCCATGCAAACCGATTGTACTTGCGGTGGGACAGGACTTCCCTAGCAGCGCTCACATCACACGTGTCTTTCTGTCACACGTGTCTCTTGCTCAGACACACTACAGTTACATGGATCAAGGCTTATGTTCGGCCCGGTCACCACTATCATCAGTAACCCAAAACCGCTGCTGGTCTGCAAATGGAAAACACACATGCTAGTCTTCTGAATGTTTGCCTTTCATTTTTTGTGTGCGTGTTTGATGGGATGTTATTCGTTCAGTTTGTGTACAAAGATTTTTGTTTCATATTAGACTTAGTGCATGCTTTCGATATCACTTAATTATAAATAAATCTGCACACTTATGGTTTTCACACAAATTTTACACATACTGTTTTTGTGTGTCTGTGTATGTATGTTTAAAGGCTGTTAGACACTCATGCCATATTCACAATGTAATGGAAGACCTACTTGAGAATAACGTGTGAAAATGAATCGCTAAGAGAAAAGAAAACCTACTACCCACTGAGGTATGGCTTCAAACCACTGGATCACATTCACGCACACACACCAAAAGGGTTTAATCCTGATTCGCCGCAGTCACACTCACAAGAGTGATGTCATTCACGTGTGGTGTGTGTGTTTGCTGGAACAAAACCTCTTTTGTGCTGCTGCAAACACTTGCTTACACAGCTCACGCGAGAAGCGACCTAAAACAAGATGTTTTCAAATCAGAACTGAATTTATGCATAATGAGTTACTTGTGTTGTTAAACAGCTAAGTATGAGTGTGTACGGTGCGTGCATGTTTTAAATTAACTCTAAATGAACAAATACAAAGTTTGTGTGTTCCCGATAGTTTCTCTGCATGAATTGTATCATGATGACCTCCAAACCTTTTCATGACTGGATCCCTGATACCCCATATTTTCCATTATGCTATAAAACTTGCTTTAATAAAAATAATATCTACAACTACAACAACAGCTCAACTGTAGTCAGTATTAACATCCAAATTATAAATATGCATAATTAGCATGTTAATAATACCAGGTGAAATTAAAATAATACATTATAATAATAAAGCATTTTTATAATGTATAATAAAAATATTTATAATATTATTGTTAATATTATCAATATTAGTAGTAGTAATAGTATTTATGGTTACATGGCATGTAATAATAATAATAATAATAATAATAATAATAATAATAATAATAATAACAATAATAATAATAATAATAACAATAATAATAAACTATTATAATATATTGATTAATTAAATGTATTATAATTTTATATATATAATTAATTTATTTATTGAAAACTATAATTGAAAAGGCCCTAAAAGGCCCTTTTTATATTTAAAAAGGCATGGCATTACTGTAACAATACCAAAAGCTTTAATTGTTCCAATATTAGTAAAATCCCTTCTTGCAGAATTTATAGTTCAGGAATCATGATTAATTACATTAAATTATTGAATAAATTAAAATCACACAAAATACCCTTTCTAAAACGTCTTTATGTATAATCACACACTTTATCCTCTGTGCTGTTACCTTGTTGGCTACCGCGCTGCAAACTCAACTTCTCAGTGCGACCTTTGACCCACAATCACAATAAACAGGTAATGTGATATAGTTTATTGTTCTCACCATAACGCAGAGAAACACTTTATTATAGTGTACTCAGTGTTACGTGCCATCAAGCACAGTGACAAAAACTCGATGTGCCCTTGTATTTATGTTAACACTGATGCATTACATGTTGTGTTTGGTTCTGAAAGTCACTTCAGATAAGTACCGACAGAACACTGCAGACCCGTGTACACAAACCCTGAAAGACCCACCAGACGACTGCGAGCGACTCTTGATGCTCACTAGAGCTTGATTCAATTACGATCTAAAACTCGTGAGAAGAGAAATTTGATTTAAAAGTGTTTCACGCTTTAGTAAACAGATGAGAACATGAGGTTGGACTCCAAGAGAGATTGTACATTACCTTGTGAGGCCTCAAGAAGGAATAAGTCATGTCAGAACTGTTGTGGCTTTGGCAGACCAAGACATAGGTGGCGTCACTGTATAAGAATGTCTGTGAGTTGCGTGTCAAAGTGTGTAAACGAAGGCGGCATAATTCAGGCTCCATTACATGCTCATTTAACTTAACCTGAAAGCTGTCTGGGCATCACTTCAGCTGTTCGATAAAAAGAATAAAGATATTTTACGTGTTTTTTTTTCAGTCGTACTACATTGGACAAATGCAAAACCCAAATGTGTTCTGTTTGATGGGGAATGCACAAGAGATTCATCTTAAAGAGGCAGTCCCAAAAATAGCATTTATGAGTAAAAGCATATAAAAAACACTGTTCACCAAATTATCTTTAACTTTAATGTTTTGTTGCAGAGTTTAACAGGGGTATCAGTTAATTTCATGGTCAGATGATGATTTCTATGTCTACAGAATTATCTGTTTTAAATTATTTAAAACCAGTGCAATTTACACCTTAAAGGCATAGTTCATCCAAAAAAATAAAAAGTATTTTTGCAGCTTCATAAAATTAAGGTTGAACCACTGATGTCACATGGGCTATTTTAATGATGTCCTTACTACCTTTCTGGGCCTTGAACATGTCAGTTGCATTGGTGTCTATGGAAGGTCAGAAAACTCTGATTTCATCAAAAATATCTTAGTTTTTGTAACCAAAGATAACCGAAGGTCTTACGGATTTGGAACGGCATGAGGGTGAGTAATTAATGACAGAATTTTCATTTTTGAGTGAACTGTCCCTTTAATTAAGAAACTGCTTGTTGCGTTACACTGACTTAGTCAACCTGAGTTTCTCCTCAAACAGAAAGTTTCAAGCAGTTTTGAACAGATTTTTTATTAGTCATTAATTATTTAGATAATTATTAGTTTTATAAGTTATTAGCTGCATATCAGTCAATATAGTCAGGAAGGAATAAAAATGTGTGATTTGATGTCACAATGTAAGATACAAAAAAGGCAACTTCAAAAAGCATCATAATCTATAGAAGAACAATTGACGTCAATTGTCCTCGTTGGGTCAAAGTACAGCAGAATAGCCATAATCTCTTTCCTGAGATGTCGTCATTGCAGTACCAAAACAATCTCCAGCATTTTACACTGAGATCATATTTATTTACTGACTGACTGTTCATTAACTCAAGGAGCACGACACATTCACACCTCCAATCCCACAGTAGTCCTAAAACAACTACTCATCCTCAGCCACACAGATCGAGGAACCTAAAACCATAAAAGTCATACAGACACTCATTATGACCGCTGGGTCAAAAACGCTTTCCATGAGTGTCACAGTATTTGCAAATAAAAGATTTTTATAGTTATGTTATTTCAAAAAGCTGATGTATTTTATAGCTTTGGGTTGAGCAAAGCTACCTGAGGCTCAGAAAGTTCATGTCATGCCTGTACCTGCATGTGAAAGAAGGTTAGAAGGTTAATTGTCCTGAAAGGGGAGGATGAGACATAAATGCTTCATTTAATAAATTATGGCTAATCTGCAGATAAATAATTTATGGTTTTAAACCAGGAAAATTCATAAACACATGATAGATATTTTTTGACCTAGATAAATCTCCAGTGGCATTAAAAAAAATTATTTTCCATGTAAACAATTTGCAAATAAATAAATAAAAGCACTAATAAATAAAAATAAAAGCATAAAGACATAAATAAATGTCAAAATTAAAGCATAAATATAAAAAATAAAAGCATACACGCACAAATAAAAAATGCATAAAAGCATATAAATGCCAAAATAGAAGCACAAATAAATGCATAAAACAATGCCAAAATAAAAGCATAAAGAAAGAAAGAAAAGCATAAATGCACAAATAAATGCATACATAAATGCAAACACAAGATAAATAGTAGCATAAAAAATAAAATAAAATAAATAAATAAATAAAGGGCAGCACAGCTTACGCACAAAGAGCCATTGTAAACTGTTGGTTGGTTGAACTGGATTTTGTCATTTGATTGGAAAAGACAGACACATAGAAATATAGTGTTTTTTGTAACATGGGATAGTAATAACACTGTACAACCAGCTGTGAGAGCCTTAGGAGTTATAAATGCAGTAGTTGCAGTTATAATGCCACATGATGGTGGACTATTTGTTTTTGGCCTAATAGAGCTGTGCTGTTTACTATACATGGACACGTCCTGTGACATCTCAGAGGAGAGTGGTTTGGCTTGGGGGTGAGAATAGTTACTTAATACCACACTAATCTAGAACTTACTTTGCCAAATAGAGGATGACAAAAACAAATGGGTGACATCTGAACAAATGCATCGCCATCGTATTATGGGAGGTGCATGCTAAATGCATGAACTGTGCGTGTGATAGACTCTGCATGCTTATTTAAGTGTGGTATCGTGTTGCTGTCACTTGCCCTTTAAGGTTGCCCATCGCTCTCCATAAGCTCGCTCATTGTTATGTCCGGTCATGTCAACCCAAATTGAACACCTCCTTCCCTCCCTCAAGTGTCTGGAGTCTAAACAGGGATGAGAGAGAGAGACAGAGACGAAATTTTTGATGTTGAACTCATGAAATCTAAGCTCCACTAAACATCAAACACATGAGCCACTGGTCTGAAGTTAACCGGGCGTCCTGACTGATTTTAAACACAGCCAGAGTGCTTCTGCGCCCCTCATCAAGCACAAAGCCACCCATGAAGGATGGTTTGTTTTCATGGTGCTTTTAAACATAGCCAATAGCCAACCCGCTTCTGGTCATGAAACAGAGGCCAGACCATATCATGACTTGGGTTGCTCTCTTTCTTTTGCACTGGAGACCAGACGATTCACCCCTCAATATGAATTTTACATTAGCAGATATTGGATGATTATTTGCAGTTTCTTTGCCGTGTGAAACACCTCTAGATAGTAAATTACATAAATGACTAACAAACCAACAAACAAATAATGTGTAATAATGTTATAAAATAAATTTAATACATTTGTGTTTACAAATAATATTTGTATAGTAAATTTAGTTTTAAAAAAGCTCTAAAATAAATATTTTCACTTAAAGTTAAAATTAAAAATAAAATAAATTAGTGGCAAATAAATACCAAATTTGTAGCTATAATAAAATGATACAACAATTTAGTCTTTAAAAATTAAATAAAATTGTTTAATCAGTTAATCTGAATTTATAAATAAAATTGGTATAATAATGTTATAGAAAAATACTCTTGTATTAATTGTAATAAATGACGTAAAATACATTTAAAGCAAATTTATTTGTATTCTTAGATAAAATTGTAAATAAAATCATAAAATAGTGGCAAACTAATACAATTTGTATATAAACTATAAAATAATTTATTTACAAATAAAATAAAATTGTAGTCAATTAATTAGCATTTATAAATAATATTGGTATAATGTTATAAAATAATATCTGTATTCAGAAAGTGTATAGTAACGTTAAAAAGTAAATACATTTGTATTTATAGATAAAATTATAAATAAAACCATAAAATAAAGTGGCAAATTAAACTTGTGTAATACAATTATAAAATAAAACGAATATAAATGTATAAATTAGATAAAATTGTAAAATAAAAATTAATTTGCTTTTAGAAATAAAAGTTGAATAATGAATTTATAAAAATGAAAAGGTGTATTGTAGATTTTAAACAAACTTCATAAAATCATAAAATAAAATGTTGTGATTTAAATGATCATATATCATGAGCCCCCTGCAAATGGTCAGATGTCCCGTGTTCAGCAGTCCTAACCAGATGCAAACTCAAGCACTTCTTGTAAAATTTGGCCTGACCCTAGGGACAGGCTAGTCACTCATTGTAACTCTAGTCCCTGTAAAAACCTAAATGATCCAAAATCCTACAACACATCAGTGTATGTTAAATATTAGATATATTCCGATTGACTTTGATATGTCACATTACTGTAAATTGCACACATTGCATTCAGTTAAGACACAGTTTATTGTTTTGTACTTTTCTAGAGCGCAGCACTATATTTATTTACGAATCTGGGTCACATAAAAAGTCCTTTTCCAGATGAAATTATAAACTTGCTGAATCCAATTTAGAGGAAAACTCAACCTCAGCACTATATCTCTATCCTGTTTTCTCACACTCCTTTATCTGTAAGAGGGGGTCTCCTCATAGGCTTGTAGAAGCTGTTAGCTGGGGAGTAACCTGTGGGCTGGGATCGCTCACCACAAGGTTCATTTGTGAAAAGCACGAGCTGACGAAGTCTTTGATGGGTGTTCATGAGGAAAGGCTGGTCCCTCTGCAACACATCTGTCATAGCCACTATTAACACTTCATCTCTGTCCATTGCCCTCGTTCTTTCACTCCCTCATTCGATCTTTCCCTCAACTGAGCCATTTCCTCAGGAAAGGAGGGGCGAGAATGGTTTTTTCCCCCCGGTTTTTTATTTTTTTAAATTTTTTTTTTCCTGACACATGGTAATGAGGCTATATGAGGCCCAGGACTGTTCTTGGATTTCACCGTTCCAGACAGAACCAATACTGGCCAGACCAGTTTCTTTCAATACGCTAGAGACTGAGAAACACGTCTAAAACACTAATATGTCTTTCTCGCTCATTCTTCCATAATTAAATACTACGACTACTCAAAAGTTTGGATTCACTATGATTTTTGTTAACACTTTAGTATAGGGACCAATTCTCACTATTAACTAGTTGCTTATTAGCATGCCTATTAATAACATATTGGCTGTTTATTAATACTTATAAAGTACATCTTTTCATAACCATATTCTAAAATCCATAATCCCACCCAATACCTAAACTTGACAACTGCCTTACTAATTATTGATAAGCAGAAAATTAGTAGTTTGAGGCTAAAGTTGTAAGTAACCATTTGTTCACAGCAAGAATTGGACCTTAAAGTGTGACTTTTTTTTTTTCTTTCAGCAAGGATGCATTAATTTGATTAAAAGTGATAGGATAAAGGCATTTATAATATTACAAAAGATTTCCATTTTCAAATAAATTGTTCTTTTGAACTTCTATTCACTAATGAATCCAGAAAAAATGGTTTCCACAAAAATATTAAGCAGCACAACAGTTTTCAACGTTGACAATAATAAGAACAATGTTTCTTGAGCAGCAAATCAGCATTTTCGAATGATTTCTGAAGGATCATGTGACACTGAAGACTGGAGTAATGACTGCTGAAAATTCAACTTCGCATCATAGGAATAAAATACATTCTAAAATACAATGAAAACATTTTAAATGTAAATATTTTTTACATATATATATAAAACACAATATTATTTTTTTTATTGTAAATGCAGCCTTGGTGAGTCTAATTCATTTTCAAAAACATTAAATAAATCTCACTGACCACAAGTTTTTCAATGGCATGGCAAATCTAAAAAATTGTCTAAATTTGACCGCTTTTTGACCGTTTGCCATTGGTTGGACCAGCTTCCCCCAAAATCACATCATTAGTTGACCCAGTGTTGCAATATTGGTCCTTTAACTAATTAATACAAAGCACAATTGTTTTATGCACTATACTCAAGGTTGCAACCTTCCACCCATTACTTCATTTGTGGAGTCAAGGTTGTGAAATTTTGTATACAGTCTTTCACCGATCTCTGCTTTATCTCTGACACCAATCCAAGTAATATGAGCGTTAAACGGTGCAATTACAAAATACAGAAGAACAAGGTTCCTCGGGCATAGCAGGGCCTACCAGACCCGTAAAACTGGAACTTAGTCTGATCATAACGTCATCCTCCGCTCCGCTAGGCTTAAGTGTAATTACCTGTCATCAAATGCCAAACTCTGCTCGGTCTCGTTTAATCTCTCTCTATTACTCATAAGTGCTGCTCTAGTTTTTGATGGAAAGGCTGAAATGATGCATTTTGAGCTTTTTTTGACAGTGCATTTTAGAAAGGAAGAGGTTTGTGGCTTGAAAAGTGTATGTGTGTGTGCTAATGCAATGCTTGCCATGTTGAGTAACATGGCAAGGCAGCAAGTGTCTCCATCAGTCCACTTTTCTTATCAGATCAATATGCGTTAGATTACACCATGGTCTTGCATCATAAACAGTTTATCTCTTGCTTATTATCATTCTGTCTTAGCATTTAGCTTTCAAACTTGACAGCATTCCATTTGATTTATGACTCCGAGCAAGTACAAATCACGCGTCAGACACAGTAATGAGAAAGACTTTGTGCCTTGGGACAAAAAGTGTCATCCCACGGTCACTGCTGGCCACAGAGCAAAGCCAGTTTAACTTTTAAATAGCAAGGTAGAGGAGCTAGCTTTTAAATCAAGCTTTAGTAGCGAAGGCATTTTATAAAGTTATCAATTAGCTTGACACTTGCTACTTTAAATTATCCCTGAGAATAATTAAGTATAATTACTGTATTTTCTGAACTAATGATACCTGATTAGCAGATGAGTCGGTTCTTTTCAGTGACTATTGGTCAAATAATGGTCAATAAATGGTTCACTACTCAGAATCATTCAGATTACTCATTCATACACTGAATCGTCTGGAGTGATTTCTCACCCAGTAAAACCAGATGAAAAATAAATAAGTTGAAGTAAAATGAAGAAGCTGAAATTGTCCTTGTAGCTTGAAATGAAACCAGCTACTTTCGATAAGAGAACAAAATAGAAATACAATAAAAAAATACACAAAATGAATACAAACATTTATAAACAGTGTAATTCTAAAATAAGGTTTATAAGTATAATGCATAAGTGTGTTTATAAATAAAAATATATATAATCAAATTATGAAATAAACAGGATCAGATGTCGCATATAGCTGTGGTCCTAACCAGATGTGAACAACTACATGTAAAATTTTGGCTAATCTAATGGGACACTGTATTTTAAAACAAATAAATAAAAATATGAAGTAAACTGCAGCTGAAATCAAAAGTGATGACATTCAGTTTAGCTTTTATTTTCCTAGTAGTTGGTGGCTTTGCTAGCTATATTTGAATAGCTTGCAAATAAAGTTACAAATGAAAGCCTATACAAAAGTTTGCATTGCAACACTGTATTGATATTAGTAACTCTTCTTTTGGACTTAATCTCTTTTTTTCTACAATTATTCAGGCTAAACTGCTGAACACACAAAGCTGTTCATTTGCTGGTCCTTCAGGAAATGTAAAACTAGTTCAGGCTTTCCCTCTCCATTAGCTTTGCTGCAATATTTCTTCATTCTGCATATTCACACACTAGTAAAAAGTCCACTCAGCTACTGTTGGCCTGATACTTGCCTCCTGCAGTACAGCGAGAACCACGCACGGAAGGTACGACAATATCTGGCGCCCATCAATCTTGCTCTAGTTTGTTGGACATCATGCTAACAGTAGGTGAAACGTGTCTCTAAGCACTCCCAGCTGACTACTGTTTACTAGGCAGGAAACGGGAGATGTGGGGCGAAATGAATGGAAAAATGATCCAACTGCCTCCTGCTGACACGGCCAATGCTAACGACCATTATGATCATGCCGGCGTGGAATTCACACTTCAGGCTTTATTGCTCTTGGGCCGGACAAACACCTCTACAGAAAGTGAAAAAAGAGCAGAGATTAGCTCTCAATTTTGTTTTGAAAACATCTTAAATCATAACATAAGTGTGCATGAACTAGTGTGCACGTGAGCATGCATGTTAAGTTCAGTTCTGTGGGTACCGGGCTGCTTGGTTGGATTGGCGGTTTGCCTGAGTGCTGGTCCCTGTTTGCTGCTGATGGTTGCAGTTTTTCCAGCGTGCTTTGTTTTCTTTAGCACTGTGTCACTCGCTGTGCAAACAACACTAAAATGGCCCACTTTAATTACTCTTCATTTCCTCTGCTCCCTCGCAAAACAGATGATTATGCCAATTTATGAGCACACATACTGAAACTTGCACACATGTGAGGACCTCCAAATAGACTTTCCATATAGGAAAGAAAAATCACAATGTAGCTTTCAACTGTTTTATCTAGACTGCATTGGGAGATCAAATTGGGACTTTTGCTTTTTAGATTTTGCTTTTGATTAAAAACATTTCTGCTAGCATAACATTTCTCATCAAATACTTCCAAAACCAAATTACCTGGACTATCTACTTTTATTATAATGAGTCAGGTTTAATTTATCCTGAGGAATTTTAGGAGAACCATCTTAGACAAAGCCAGTCCATAACTACTTTGTCTCCTGCTAGGAAAGAGATATTTCTGAGCAATAAAATTGTTCCTGTGGGCTTGGTTTCTTCTTAAATTAAACAAGTTATAACAACAACACCCAAACCATAAACCAGAGGTCACCAATTAGCAAACCGAGGTCTAGATCTAGACCCAAGATTGGTTTCACTCATAAATTAACGTAATTATACATACAGCATTTTTGGCCACATAGACGTTAGGCTGTTTTTGCACTGCCAAGTCAACCCAAAAGCTGTATCTCTAGTGATATATAAAGAGGCATTTACAATTTTTTATGCAGCAAAAAGACAGCAAAAGCATTCAGCATGAATAACAATTTTTCATTTTATATCTATACATTAATTAACATTATTTTTAGAAGATTATTATTATTATTATTATTATTATTATTATTAAATATTATTATCATCATCAATCATTATTAAAATTATTATTATTATTATTATTATTATTATTATTTAAATTAAAGCCAAATATTATATTAACAACAACAACAACAAATGTTTATTATTGTTAATAATAATAATAATAATAATAATAATAATAATTATTATTATTATTATTATTATTATTATCATCATCATCATCATCATCATCATCATCATCATCATGTTTGATCTTAATTTTAACGTTAATTTGATGACTGGCTATTATTGTTTTTATCTAATATTAAGTCTTAATTTAAAGAAGTATTATTTTTATTATTATTATTATTATTATTATTATTATTATTATTATTATTAATAATAATAATAATAATAATAAAAAAAATATATTTTTATTATACATTAAAATTAAGACCGAATATTAAATGAAAAACAATAATAATCAGTCATCATTAAATGAACAATAAAATTAAGACCAAATATTTAACAATGATGATAATGATGCTAATAATAATAATAATAATAATAATAATAATTATTATTATTATTATTGTTATTATTAATAAACCTAATGTTAAATAGGAAATGAGTTAAAACAACATTCATTATTAAAACAACATTCATCATTAAATTAACATTCAAATTAAGACCTAATTCTGCATATTAAATTAATTCTAATTAAATTCTGATTCTGACTAAATGAATGAAGTGTATATCTGCACACTGAACGCATAAGCCCACATTGAATGAGATGGTGGCAGCACTGGGCGAATCTGGCTGAAGTCTGTAATGCTTCTAACAGACGTTTTTAAATTGTCAGCGAGGCCAGCCGCAGATGGTTTGAGCTTACGGGCAGACATTAAAGAGCGATTTTTTTCTTAGGGAATGCTCGGTTTTCCGTCTGTTGGCTCGCTGCTTGGTACATGCACAGACGTGTAATGGGGCTCCGTGCGCTGGCACATCAAGCATGCTGACCGGCTCGCTCCTATAACAGCGGCCCTCACGCTCACTTTTTTCCGTGAAGCGGTTAACCCCAGTTACTTGGCCCTGAAATCTCTCTTCCTTTGAGCAGCTTGGATGTAAACCCTCGAGGCCTCACGTGCACTTTTCTGTGCTCGGCTAGTTAGCAAAAGTGCTTTATTGCTTTAACATTTCTAAAATCTCCATGCAAATGCTCATGTCATAAAGCAGCATGCGTTTTGTGTCACAATCAAGGTTGTTTCATACAGATGAGAGACAAAAACTCTCAGCAATAAATTTGTTTGTAAAATGGATTGTAGGAAATAGTCTAGTCAGAGACGGTCTAACGAAAGAACAATGACCTCCTCCTAAATCATACAGTACACCCTGTACTAGTGTTTAACCACTAGACTTATTAACATTTACCGGTTTTCCTTCCTAAAGTCATTCTCACTTGCAAAACTTGTGTTGCATACACAGAAAAGCTGAGGAATAAAGTCAGACTGACCCTGAGAACACTTTACAGCAGGCCTGTAGTCTGTGCTGATTTTTGTTTATAGGACCAAAGACCGTCTGGCAGTCAGAATTGAAAACTAATGTCACAGTGAAAGGCTTCTTTGTCTGAAAGTTGCCGACGTAGGATCCCGGACACGGAGTTTGGTCTGAGAGCATGTGTGTGTGACGCAACAGCTGAAATTGAATGTCTAGCCACAGCAGATGTCAGGAGTAAAGCAAAGGCAGACCGGCTATAAATCAAACAAATTAGAGTTTACTTGTACGCTACATCAAGTCAGCGGTCCGGCCTCTGACTCCTCACCATGCCAGAAGCAATGCAGATGTTTTTGTGATTGTTAATTGGTCTCATTAGCCGTTTAGCCTTTAATGAAAGGAGAACATTTACAACTACAAGTTTACGACTGCCAACTAGCTTATGAACACATAAGTATTGTTTCTTTGCCAGTAGTGTTACATAACACAATATAAACAGCCAGCGAAACATGAACCATCATGCTCTATAGGTTAATTAATCACGATCAGTATGATCGCATCTAGATTTGGTTGGAGCAACAGGCTACATTTCAAGAGTATGATCTTATTGGCTACTGAATGTGTATCAGTAGTTCAACAGTCAGTCATGTGATTAGGTCACTTCCTCCTAAAGTGACTTTAAAGACAAAATCCAGATCTTCTGGTATTGCAGAAAAACTAGCATCAATAAATGCAGGCCAATGCATGCTGGTAACAGACATCCAGTCGCAACAGAATCAAAAGACACCGATGGGAGAGAAGGTAAAAGAATGAAAATTCACTCAAAGGATCTTGGAGTACCCTCAAAAGTATTTATAAGTTCAGCTTTAATGAGAAAAAAATGAGGTGAGTGGCTCGCAGTGGCTCACTGAAATTAACTTTACCAACTTCAGCAGCGACAACGACAGCAGTTAACCTGTCAGACGGCTCCTATTATTGACAACGTGTTCATCCTACAATAATTAAAAATAATTGACTGTTGGAAAATATTGGAAGAAATACTTGAAGCATAATGATGAAATTTGATGGAACTTTGCATATTTTCCCTTTTTGTCCTAGACAGACAAAAGAAAGTGGTGACAGTTGGAATAAATCATAAGAAAACCAAAATAGGCCTACATTGGAGCACATGTACTTGAAAAGATGTCTTGCAGATACTTCAAGACAATGAAACAAAGCACAAACCCCTGTGAAGAATAAACAGTGTTGAGGTGATCTATCCTCTCTCAACAGATAATTTCTTAAATTATACATATATAAAAAAGTAAGTAAATAAAGAGATTCCCTATAAATGCAACATTTCTTATAATTTTCCAATGCATTGGTGGGAGCTTTCAACAAACCTTCAACAAATCAGCCATCTTCTCCAATGTGAAATTGTTTGTTCAGACTCTATTAGGACAAAAAATTAGGGCATATTATACTATACCAGTTTTAATGCCACATGACTAAAAAAAGCCCTTTTGTTGATCCTATGTTGGATAAAATGTAATTGTATTTTTACAGAGTGGCTGGCTATCAACAATGAGATCTACAGCCTGCATGGCTTGTACCAATCTAATTACTCGCTATGAATTTAATTATTTCAACCAAAACAACATCTGCTCAGCTCATGTAAAGTATCAGGTGAACCATCTCTCCAACAGTAGACTATACTAAATCTGCAACTGACTGACACCAAGTGTGTTAATCACACAAAGAGCCTGGACATGTTTGATTAAGGGCTCATTATCTAGGTTGGACCTGAAATTTAGGCGGTTTGAAGAAGTGGATACAGGGGGTTAGATAAGACAACCAGAAGAGATGAAGTCAATGGGAAAACAACATGGCAGTCTCATCAGTGGTGAAATCTGAGATCAGAGCGTCAAAAATGATCACTATCTTAAAGAACAGAAAGAACAATGATGAATGGGAAGTAAGATTCATTGGCTTTGCTTATACAGCCTTGCATACATAACGCAGTCCTTCACAGATGCTAACAGACTGTAAAGGCATTAGGAGCCATGGTAAAAGATTGTTTCCTGGAGATTAGACCTAGTCTAGACTGCCGCTGTTTTTTGAGTGTCCCGTCACAAGCTATGTGTTAAGACCCCACGTCAAGATAAGTTTAATTGTCAAAAGCACAATGCGACTCCTGTGTTCTGCCCCTTTCCATGGAAAAGTTTTGATGCAAAACACCGTTCATTCTAGAGAATCAGTTCACAATCTAACTGAACTCATTAAAAATAAGAATGAGCGATGAATGAATATGATTAGTGCAATGAGTCCCTTAGTGGTATTTTGTCTTTTTAAATGCAAAATATTTATTTAAATCCTTCTTATGGTTACGAGACATTTCTCTTTAAAGTACACTGTTGTTCAAAAGTTTAGGGTCAGTAAGATTTAATAAATGCTGTTCTTTTGAACTTGCATTTCTTTTGAAAAATAAAAGCCTCACGGTTTCTACAAAAAAAATATTAAGCAGCACAACTGTTTTCAACATTGCTAATAAGAAGAAATGTTTCTTGAGAGCAAAATCAGGATATTAGAATGATTTCTGAAGGCTCATGTGACACTACAGACTGGAGTAATGATGCTGAAAATTCAACTTTGCCATCACAAGAATAAATTATAACTTTAAAAAAAAAAAGTATTTAAAACTAATAATACTTCACAATATTACTGTTTTACTGTACTTCTGATCAAGTTAATGCAGCCTTGGTTAGATTTTTTTTTTTTTTTCAAAAATATTTGTAAAAAATCTTACCAACCACAAACATCTGAAAGGTGGTGTAGCTTTAATACACTTAGCTACACATAACTTTTTCATACAGTGATCTGATCAAATATGAACTAGTTAACAGGAAAGAGCATTCATTTTGGGCCTTCAGGTTAAGTTATCAAAACATTATGGTCAGAGGTCAATGCAGAAAGTGCCATATTTGCACCTTAAAACCTGCTGCTGAAATGGCCGCACACCTGACCGCTTCATTCACAGCTCATCCTCTGACCTCTGCTTACCTTTTCTGAAAGCATAGAGTCACACCTGCCCCCGTTTCAAGGCCATTCGCCCACCAGCATGAGCTCACACCCACACAAACTATCTTTGTCATCAGTATCATTGTGTGACTGTGTGTAAAGAATTAAGGTGAAACCAGAAAAAGACTGGCTGACTGCTCAGATGGACACATACATTGAATAGCAATCTGTCAGGAATATTTTAACAGCCTCTGTAAAATGCTCACTTGAAGCATCCCACGTAAAACTAAGATTTAGCCGGGAACTCTCAGGCTAACATTTAAGACAGCAGGCTGGTCTTAAAACTGTATTTAAGTCCACACAAACACACTCATTTAACAGGATATCTACTTACAGTTGTCTGGTTTGCTGACATGCTCAGTCGACGCAGGCAAAGTGCCTGCTATGGAAAAAGGAGAATCCTCTTTTACAATTTCACACTTTGGATCCCGAGAATATGATTCCTCTCACTAATATGACATTTATTTTCATAGAGGCAGCATATGTACATTTTCTTCCCAACCACAACGCAAGAGCCCAGACATTACGCAAGTATGGGCCTTGAAACCAAAAGGAGCCATGTTGTAAATCAGCCAACATGTCAGTCAGGCCGCTAGTTGAAACATATTCAGCGAGATAGCGATCCACACTGTGACGTCTTTTTAGCTTATTAATTTGGAAAAGTTTATTAAGTGTGAGGAAACTTTCAGATTTCTTACTACTGTGTGCTTACATTTGTTAAAAACCAACTATTATTTACATAAGTACTGCTCTGGCTTATTGGCTAACCAGCACCCTTACAAAAATTTACTATGGTTTTACCACAAATAAAACCAAAAAACCATGGTTACTTTAGTTAAACTTTGATAACCACAAATTAACCATGGGTTGCTACACTAACCATAGTTTAAGGTATTTGTAGTAAAAGTATTGTTGTAGTAATCAATATGCCAAAAAACCATGGTTACTACACTTTTACTATAGTAAAACCATGGTTAATTTTCATAAGGGTATGCAATTCACCACCAAAAGAGCTAGTTAAGCTCGACCAGCATGGTCTTTCTGGTGATAATGGTTGGTTTATCTCACAGTTTAAATATAGTTAATCCACCAGAAGAGAAAACAAGCACATTAGCATCTCATGCTAAATGCTAATGACCAGTATTGCTGCAGTACTGTATTTACGACTAATGAGTCAATGCTTTTTAAGTAAAGTCTATGCCTACATTTTTGCGCTTTTAATCTTGAACAATAATAAAAAAAATTGTGCGCTTAGTCCTTCAATTTACAATCTCCATCATAAACGGCTTAGTTTTTATTAGGATCTTGAGAGACTGTTTAAAGTTGACTCTTTGAAGATTATATTCCAGAGGGGAATATATGTTCAAAGCAAGAAGAAAAGCCGCGGTTTGATCGTACCATATGTCCACCTTTACGAGGTTTTGAATTGATCTCAGGGTGCATGAATGCTAACGCTAAAGGGCTAACACATGGGGAAAGCAGGTTTACAAGGGTCATGTCCCCACGGTATGTTCTGGGTGACCTCTGGGGCATTGTGTGACTTCAGAAATTAAAAGAATGTGGGGTGGTGTCCTATGGCGTGACGGGATGGCTAGTGATGGACCCAGCAGCTGTGTCAAGCAACCGTCCCTTCTTTTAAGGTTACTTGACATGCTGCATTTGTCAATGCACACTGATGATTTAAATCCAAACAATAGCACATCATTTTTCAGCGGTGCAAAAGCGCAGACAGGAGGCCAGGATTTCAGTCAAACTGATATGGGATTTGTGAAATTGGCAAGGATGGAAGAAGCATGAGGTGTAGGGTCCGTTCTGGGTCAGTTTTGAGAAAGAACAGATCCATAGAGCCTTAAAGTAGCACTGAATATTGAGCTAAAAGCCATGTCAAAATCCACAATGCAAACAAAAGTAGAGACAAATGATTCCATTAATGTACATGCAGCACTTAATATAAAAGCACACGGAGCAAACACGTGCCTCCTGACTCTAACAAACCTGGACAGCACCGACACGCTCTCATGAAGCAGCCAAAGGACACAAATGCTTTATTTGCCTGCCCACAGTGATTCGCCCTACTAGTTAATGGTTTGATTTAGCTGACCTGAGCTACAGAAAGGTGGTGAGCTGTAAGGAGAAGAATGCATGCAATGAAATCTGGAATTACCATCTCTGAATACATCAAGTGGCTTATGCACAAAACACTAAAATACATGCACATATAAACTCTGCTACACTATGATGCAGGCCTATTAGCTCAGATAAAAAGCTTGCTGAGGTCCAGACTGAGTGACATGGCCTTTCTCAGGTGGACTTATTTCTTGCCAGCTTGGCATCAAGCAGCATTTTATAGAGGTCTCTTATCTCTGTGCTAATCCAGCTTTTAAACAACCCTATGCCACGCACAAGGAACGACTTTGATTCATGCCAATTTGGTTTATCTTAAATCAACTTCTTGGTGTGCATGTTTAAGGTGGGCATGCATACAGTTCAAAAATAACACAAACATTGTGAGACAGCTTTCTCTATCTCTTTCTGTCTTTTTAAATCATGAACAGTTTCAGTGAGAACGCCAAAGGGTCTATTTATTTTCACGTTATTTGTTTAAGAATAAAATATATCCATAACAACAGAAAACTTTATAGGTTGGTGTCTGAGAGTCTGGTAATGATTACCTTGAGCTGAAGTGGTAACGTTTATATGCCAAACTTCATCAGATGGAGAATGCTGAAGAAGCAACAAACAGCTTGCAGCAAGTCTACAAAGTGACATTTCCCATAAGACAACACAACACCTGATTCAAATTAGCATGACCCTGCTAATCAGTAGGCCTACAGACCATGTAAAACTGAATACTATCATAGGTGACCGCTCATATCGCTCATATTTCAGCATCATTACTGCAGTCTTCAGTGCACATAATCCTTTAGAAATTATTCTAATATGCTGATATAGTGGTAAATAGACAGTTTTGTGTGTGGAAACCTAATTTCAGGGTTTTTGATGTTCGGAAAATTCAAAAGAACAGCATTTATTTGATTTTTTTTTGTATTGATGTAAACGTCTTCATTGTCATTTTTTTTATTAAATGGTTGAATGCATCCTCGCTAAAGAAAAAATATAAATTTCTTTAAAAATCATCTAAACCAACAACATGTATGTTAGACCCTATTCCATCTAAACTACTAAAAGAGCTGCTTCCAGAAGTCATAGATCCTCTTTTGGCTATTATTAATTCATCATTGTCATTAGGATATGTCCCCAAAACCTTCAAATTGGCTGTTATTAAGCCTCTCATTAAAAAACCACAACTTGACCCCAAAAATCTAGTTAATTACAGACCGATCTCAAATCTCCCTTTTCTGTCAAAGATACTAGAAAAGGTAGTATCCTCACAATTATATTCCTTCTTAGAGAAAAATGGTATCTGTGAGGAATTGCAGTCAGGATTTAGACCATATCAAAGTACTGAGACTGCTCTCATTAGAGTTACAAATGACCTGATCGTGGTTGCATCTCATTATTAGTTCTACTGGATCTTAGCGCTGCGTTCGACACTATCGACCACAACATTCTTTTGAATAGACTAGAAAACTTTGTTGGCATTAGTGGAAGTGCCCTAGCATGGTTCAAATCATACTTATCTGACCGCCATCAGTTCGTAGCAGTAAATGAAGAGGTATCATATTGATCATAAGTGCAGTATGGAGTACCTCAAGGCTCAGTACTAGGGCCGTTACTTTTCATTCTTTACATGTTACCCTTGGGAGATATTATCAGGAGACATGGTGTTAGCTTTCACTGTTATGCTGATGATACTCAGCTCTATATTTCTTCACGGCCCGGTGAAACACACCAAATTGAGAAACTAACGGAATGCATAGTCGATATAAAAAACTGGATGACGAGTAATTTCTTTCTGCTAAATTCTGAAAAAACAGAGGTGTTAATTATCAGACCTAAAAACCCCACATGTAATAACCTAGAACACTATCTAACACTTGACGGCTGCTCTGTCAATTCTTCTTCATCAGTTAGGAACCTAGGTGTGCTGTTTGATAGAAATCTTTCATTTGAAAGCCATGTTTCTAGTATCTGTAAAACTGTGTTTTTCTATCTTAAAAACATATCTAAATTGTGACCTATGCTCTAAACGTCAAATACAGAAATGCTAATTCATGCGTTTATGACCTCAAGTTTAGACTATTGTAATGCTTTACTGGGTGGTTGTTCTGCACGCTTGATCAATAAACTACAGTTGGTCCAAAATGCAGCAGCTAGAGTCCTTACTAGAACCAGGAAGTATGACCATATTAGCCCGGTTCTGTCAACACTGCACTGGCTCCCTATCAAACATCGGATAGATTTTAAAATCTTGTTAATTAATTATAAAGCCCTGAATGGCTTAGCTCCTCAGTAATTGAGCGAGCTCTTATCACATTATAGTCCTCCACGTCTGCTGCATTCTCAAAACTCTGGCCATTTGATAATACCTAGAATATCAAAATCGACTGCGGGTGGCAGATCCTTTTCCTATTTAGCGCCCAAACTCTGGAACAATCTACCTAACACTGTTCGGGAGGCAGACACACTCTGTCAGTTTAAATCTAGATTAAAGACACATTTCTTTAAACTGGCTTACACTTAACACACTAATACACTTCTATTATTCAAATCTGTTAAAGGATTGTTAGGCTGCATTAATTAGATCAACCGGAACCGGGATCACTCCTCATAACACACGATGTACTCGTTACATCATAAGAAGAATGGCATCTATGCTAATATTTGTCTGTTTCTTTCTTATTCTGTTTCTCAGTCCGTGTCCGGATCAGATAGTGGATCGGCGCCGGGAGATGATGTCTGCGACCCTGATCGTCGGTGGAGGCCGGACACCTGGATGAGCCCCGGGGACATATCCCCAGTGAAGACCTCGACTTAAATACAATAAAACTAAAAATAAAACAAAATAACTAAAAATATAATAAAATACCTAACTACATAATACTATTATTGTTAGAAATTGCAACAATATAAAAATAGAAATATAATACATTTATACATTTAAAATTTAATTAAAACAATAAGTAAAAAATAAATAAACAATAATATCCGGGCCAGAGGAGAACTGGCCCCCCGACTGAGCCTGGTTTCTCCCAAGGTTTTTATCTCCATTCTGTCACAGAGAGAGTTTTGGTTCCTTGCCGCTGTCGCCTCTGGCTTGCTCAGTTGGGGACTGATTATCATCAATTTGATTTCATAGATACTATTTAAACTAAATAGTTTTAATTTTATTATACATTACTGACACTCTATCCTCCAATTTGATACTGTTAAGTGCTTTGACACAATCTGTATTGTTAAAAGCGCTATATAAATAAAGGTGACTTGACTTGACTTGACTTAAAAAAACTATTAATGTAATTACTTTAAGTGTATTTAATGTAAACTGTTCACAGTACACTACTGCACAAACAGTACTTTAGTATGTTATTATGATCCTCTAAAACGACTGCCTAGTGTCACCTTTCATGTAGAAGCAGATTTACAACACATCACATTCTGATCACACGATCTGGAACATCTACAAGTTAAACAAACCAATAAAAGTATTTGTGTGACCTATTTCGTAACAGAGAACAAAGTGTTGTATAACTCTTCAGCTCATTATAAGTCTCCAGACCTCCCAAACAGCTCCGCTTCATCTTATTGACAAAAACAGACAGGGGTGAAGTTGAAAAGCCAGATTTGGAGGACAGATGGCTTGGGGCGAGAGCGGTAGAACGCAATCTCAAACCTCAAAACTACTCAGCCTGCTGACACACCTTGTCATTATCGACAAGGCCAAACAGCTAATTGTCAGTTTGAAGGAGTGAGAAGAAGCTACCTGGAGCACATACTGTTCTTGTTTTGTTTTTTGGCATGTGATTAAAATGTTCACAGTAGCTGAGCCTGTGGTGAATATGACCTCGAAACCAAACAGTTTTGCTCCACAGTGGCACCAGAGCGCTAATATAGTCCGCTATCATTCCTCAGTCATCAAGCAAAAAATTGCCTCCAAGCACCCAAACTCAAGCAGTTCAAATGACTGTGTATGGTTAGAAAGCCTGAATCCTTGTTTACATTTTAATGTGTGCTAATTCACCTTGCGTGCATGGAGAACAAAATGTAAAACATGTAAGTGGTGAGGCATGCCTTTGTAGATGGGACTAGCGTTGCCTTTTCATGCCTCAAGAAAAGAAATCCCCCAAAATATGCTGACTACAAAGCAAGATTGTAATTGAGGGTTGATCCAAAAATGATAGACTGAGATTTGGGCCACAGAGTAAACAAGAGCACAGACAAAAGCCATCAAGACATAAACAAGTGGGGTGTAACAAACGAAGAATGAATAGTACACTATGGCAAATAATAAATACATTTAATTTAGGTCAAATAAGAATGTGCAGTCAGGTGAGTGGTGCCCTCAAATTATTTTAACCAGTTTAATTCATTTTCAGGAAAAGATCAAAAGAGAAATCATGTGCATGTGTCTATGGGAGGCCTTTGTTCTCAGTGTGATATGCGCTGTGACCCGTGGAGACATGAGGAAGCGCTAAATCAGATTTACGTTTTGGAGCCACAGGGTTTTTCTTCAAAAGACATCATAACCAACAATATGTGTGATGTCAAAATACCACCATAACAGAAAAAAAAGATTATATGTATTATATAGGGCTGTTAATTGGTAAAAACTTATTTAAAGCAATGATACTGAGATTCATTTTTGGGTGTAGAAGGGAATATATTGTTCGTTTTAGGATGTGAATCACTGGGAATTCATAAAACCAGCCACGCAATTACTACTGAAATTAAATGAAATAAAATAAAAATGAGTAAGTTGATGTAGAAGTCAATATACAGTTCTTTTAAAAATGTGAATCACTGACATGCAAACTATAAAACCAACCAACTGCCATTAAAAAGAAAGGGAATGCTTATGAATAATAAAATAAAAGTAAAATAAACAAATAAATTGAAAGTCAATATATTCTTTATTTGTCAATCACTGACAATCCATAATCCATAAAACCAGCCACGCAAGTGCCATAAAAAAAAAAAAAAAATATATATATATATATATATATATATATATATTTACAAATATATATATATATATATATATATTTTTTTTTAGAGAATAGAAATTATGTTTGGTAAAACTGTAGAACTGTAGTGTATTTAGATCATGTATTGACAGAGAGGAGCTAAAATGGAAAGTTGCTGAGGTCAGTATGTGGTGTGTTGCTTGAATATCCAATAGAGGGAGTCCCTTTAGAAAAAAAAAAAAATCACACACAGATGGTATGATCATTTAGGGGAGAAGGGGAAACAAAGACAGATGACATGTATGTGTGTGTAGTCTATCCTACACTGCTTCTACTCTCAGCTGGACAGAAACACATTTTTCTGACTAGACTGCTACAAAAACTTTTTGATTGAGTCTTGTCTGTTGTCTCAGCTCTAGACTGTTCCACAGACAGTACATAGAAACAGATGAATAGCCAGTGGTTAAAGTTTGATTTTAGATAGGACCGAGACAAACTCTAGGGTGAAGCACTTTACCCAGCATTGCTTCAGGGGGGCTGTGTCTGCAGTTACTGACTTTTAAGTCACTTTTTGCTAAACGACAAGCAACCAAGATGAAAAGATTCAGGCAAGCTTTTCTGTCCTGTAGCCTTTTGTCATTCTACAAATTAGCCTGCCATGCAATTTACTCCCATCGGTGGCACAAAAGATGCAGTAACCTCCAAAACAAAGCACAAAGTTTGAATCCGCAACTAGTTTTATGAAAGGTCCCTCATAATAAAATACAATGATAGAATAAGTAACAAAACTAGGTCATGTAAACATTTCTTGGGTACAATATGGTTTATCACAACTAGTACTTGGTCTTAACTGAGTCTTTAGTGTGTGTGCAGAGCGTGCAGTTTCTGAGCTGAGCTTGGCTTTCGTGGCTGCGCTTTATACACCACATCTGTTTCTCATTGAGTCGGAATTCCTGAGTGGATCTGAGGTGATTTGTGTCTGGGAGCCTCTAAAGACAAGAAGCGGACCATCTCAGAACCAGAATCTGCTTCCTCTGCTTTTCCTCCTACTTTGGGTCACAATAATTTTCTGCAAGCATGTCTTTTACAATCTTCTAAAGCCGTTCTCTGAAGGCAGACCTTTGTTCCAGCACAAAAGCCGTTCGGTTGTGTAATCAGGTGTGCTATTTTTCTTGCATGACAAGGTTGAGTGTCAACATGCAGTAGTACAACAGCAACAAGCAGAAGAAAGAATGATTATGAGGAGCGGATGGAGATGTAAACACTGTTGGGTGAAAGTCTACTTTTTTGAAACAGAAGCTTCTGTAAAATTTAAGTCTCCTTTTCTACTATGTGATGCTCAGTCATAGGTCAGTGGGACAATCACCAGAATGTGATCAGGTGACTTTAATCGCAAAGAGGCCTTCTTTGGGTCACAAAGAAACAAGACTGTCTACAAACAAAGAAAAGACTAATGACTCAAATATAAAATCTGCAGAGCCCCCTTGTGGCAACGAAGAGAAATGGCACTGAGGAATAGCCCTTTTTTTAATTAAAATAAAAAATAAAAGAAAATACAGGTTAATTAGTAGCTTTAGATGTCAATATATTGTTCATTTTAAAATCTGAACTGCTGATATACAATCCATAAAACCAGCCATGCAATTGGAATAAATGAAAATGCTTGTGAATAAAATAAAATAAAATAAAATAAAATAATGGCTTTAGAAGTTAAAATATTGGTCATTTTAAATTGTTAATCACTGGTACACAATTTATAAAACCAGCTACGCAACTGTCATTGAAATGAGTGGGAATGCTTATGAAAAATAATAAAATAAAAAAGGAAAATCAATACATAGTTCACTGGATATGTGAATAACTGGTATACACTGTAAATGGCCAAAATCACAGTGAGAATCATATTAACCCTTTAGCTGCCCCACCAAGAAAAAGGCAATTGAAAAGTTTTTTGTTTGCATTTCTTATCTCATGTCGCTAGTTTTCACACTTAATGTATTTTTTTTCAACACAATTTTTAAAATATCGGCCTCTACCAAATGGCTGATATGTCACTTTATGGTAAAAGTACCGGAATTCATACACATACTATGAAAATATGAACTATAATACTAATTTATTTAAAAACATAATCAAAATAAAATATTTTTGTATATTGAATCTTCTTTAAGTATGCCATAAAATATTTCAGGTTTTCATTTTAACACATGAAATTATATGTTTTCTTGTTTTAATACACAATAACACAAATAACTAAAAGTAACAAAACCAAAGACATTCTTTCTGCAATCAAAAACTAAAAAAAAAAAACTAAAAAAATAAATAAAATTGCAAAAGATAGTAATATAATGGCATTTTAGGCTTTTATGTTTCAAGAAACACGCCGTCAAGTGTGGTAGTGCAACAGAATTTTTTATTTATTTTTTTCCCTTTAGATAAAGGAACATTTCTTTGTAAACCAGCAATGCTGTGTAGTGTAAGCCAACATTAGAAAAAATACTTCAACCAATATAAAACACTAGGGATTGTAAAACATTTCAGCAAGATCTCTTACATGTGAAATGGTGCAACAGCACGAGTGCTTCCTGAACACAAGAACCCCCCCCTTATTTCTGGCACTGCTTGCGAAGCATCTCAAAGAGTGGACGGATTTTGTAAAATTGATCTGGATTCTCACTGCACTGCTGATTGTCATTGAAATGAATATAACGGCGTAACAGCTGGAATCTCTTCCTTGGCATGATATCAGCTTGAAGCGTAATTCATGGTGACTGTAATCCTCCAGCGATGGAAATTTGAAAACACCCATAAAGAGTAGCATGGAAAGAAAATCTTCTATCTCTTCTGGGCTGGTCTTGATTGGATCCCCCAGCTCCTGGGCAGAGTACAGGTTGGTATGATGAGCAACATGCTGAATCATCTCATCAGTGAAGAGAATTTTGAAGTATTGGAAGGGTGACTGTACAACCACAGGGGGTTCAAATCTTGATTCTGTGACCTGGAATTCCTCAATGTCTTCATGCTTCCAGATTCTTCTTGTGCCATTGTGTGGGCCTGATGGGAACTTGAGCCAGGGATATCCTCTGGCTCCTTCAAGGAAACTGTTTTTAGAGTGTGTTTTCCTTTTCTTCTTTTCTTACATGGAAGCTTTGTAGAGGATGTGCTTGTTGAGGGAGCATCATCTTCATCCAGGGACTCAAATGAACTGTCACCAGCTACCTCTTCTCGGACATCCATGTTAGAAGAAGTGTTGTGACAAGTGCTGTTGATTGACTTTGAGACATCTAGTGGATTTTTTTTGGCATAATGTACCTCAAGCAGATGGTAGAGATGGCTCAATCAGCTTGAGTTAAGTTAGGTACTCCTCTCAATAAAATATAGTGACTCAAAATGTGCTCAACCATTTGGTTAAACAGGCCGTTAAAAATAGGATTCAAACAATAGCCATGTCAATTCAGTTGTTTTCTCATTGAGGAAGAATGCTAATTGTTTTATGGCTTACCATGGAATATCTTGATGGAGGATAAAAGACAAAACACTCAGAACCTTCTGTAAATATTTACTTCATAATAACTTAATTACCTTAAATAAACATAATGAGCATCAAGCAAGATATTTCTGAACAGTATAACAGTAAACCTTATAGCACCCAATACTTTAAGCCTGTGTAAAAAGTATTCATGCCTTGGAATAACCAACCAAAAAGCCAAAAATCCAGCCGACACTGGCATGTCCAAACCTTTTAGGTTATCTAGTACTGAACATCCATGAATTCCACAATCAGCTTTAAACAATTAAGACTGGTGAAGATAAAATAACAATCCTTTAAAGGCTGTTTTAAGATGAGACTCGGATAAGAAGAAAAAGAGCAGCATTCTTTCAATAGCAGCTGTCGTGTCTCTGTAAGCTTGATATCAGAAGAGGGTTAGCGCTCTAATAACAACATTCCTGCCCTCCCTGCTGCTCAGCTTCAGGTCAGATCCAGCGCTCATGGGCTCGGGATATGTCCACAGGAAGAGGAACTCATTTCTCCAGATCAGTGAGAACACAAGCACTTGGACTTCGTTCTATTTCTGGTCTGGCTGCTATTTATAGAGCATTCTGTACTTTATAAGAGGAGGCCGGAGAAGGAACACGGGATGTGGAGGGATCAGATGGATAAAGAGATCTTGGAAAACTGCGGGTCAAGCACAAAACTAATCCTGACACCCTTTCAATTAATTAAGGGAAGGAACAGTTGAACAGGCAGCTTAGAAATGAATGAAACAAATCACTGGAACAAATCATTTGAACTCTGGCTTAAAATAAAACCGTTTTCTAATTTTTTTTTTTTTTTTTCGTTTTCTAATTGAAGCTGTATAGGGTTAAAACCTTGCCTTTTCTTTACATGCACTACCGTTCAAAAGTTTGGGGTTGGTAACATTTTTTTTTATATTTTTGAACAAAATGCTGCATTTATTTGAAGATATAGTAAAATGAGTAATATTGTGAATTTTTTTTTTTTTTTTTTTTTACAATTTAAAATAACAGTTTTTATTTTAATATATATTGTGTGTATAATGATACATGTCAGATGATAATATATATCATGTGACACTGAAGACTGGAGTAATAAAATTCAGCATTGCACATATAAATATATACACACACACAATTTATTTGCATAATTATAATTGTTATAAATATAATTGTTATCAATTTAATGCATCCTTGCTGAATAAAAGTTATAATTTATTTCAAAAACAAAACATTACTTACCCCAAAACTGTAGTGTGCATGCTGTAATTTATCTGCATATGCAATTCATAAGCATATGCGATGTAAGTTTATGATTGCTATCATTATCTTTCATGAAAATATTACTTTGTTTACATCTTAAAATACTTTTATTTTTGGCGAGGCTTCCAAAAGCCCAGCATTTCATGATCCAACCAAATCCTAATGCATCAAATCAAGTCCAGCTTGATGTATTTTCCTGCAGAATATTCTGATGAACTCAAATAAGTTACACATTACAACAGTTAAATTCATTTAGTCTTCCTATCTTTTCCTCATTTCAGACAAAATGATAAGTAAACAAACGTACAGATTATATTAAATCCTTCACCTGAATTGTAAAATATTACAACCGGTGTACTAATACAACAGTACAACAATAAAACACTGCTGTAAACTGGTTTCTGTCAGTGTCACCGTGGCGTCACTATAGCGGAACACGGACAATGAATGTGGCAAAACGGTGGTATAACTCAAAGTGCTTGATGTCATAATACAAATGCCAGTGTTTCCCTCTGGCCTGTGCAATAACACTTTGTGATATCCTATAATGAATCTCTAATGAGAGCATGAGGATGTTAACATGCTCATTTCCAGCAATGCTGTGTGTTGTGCATAGTGTCTGTTGTCTGAGCGACTAATGTGATGAAGTTTCCCTGGACTTCATTTAGCGGTCAGAGGAGTTCCTGAATGCAGACAGCTGCCAGATTAAGTGTTTCCTCTTTTTTTTTTTGTCTCTATCTCCTGCTCTTTCTTTGCGGCAATATTTAGTGTACATATAATGGTTTCCATCAGTTCTAAATTCACCTCAGACACATTAAGACAACATGTTTTACAGCAAAAGCCAGACTGTTCTGCTGAGAAGTGCTATTAAGAAGTGTTTCCCATTTATGTAATCTGTTGTGCTTTTGTTACTTAAAAGGACAGTCTGCCCAAAATGGAAAATTCTGTCATTTACTCCCTATGAAGGTATTTTGAAAAATATCTCAGCGCTTTTTGTCCATACAGTGGGGATTAAAGGTTATTTTGGACCCCACTGGGATAAAGTCATAAAACTGAATTAATAATGACAGAATTTTCATTTACAAGCAAACTTCTTTTAAAGGTGAAGTGTGTAATTTCTATGCCAGTAGTGGCACCATACAAAATTGCAAGAATAATAATTTGGATACATATTTAACATTAAAAAAATTACATAGTTCACCTTTAATGCTCTAAAGTGCCAATATAACTAATATTTATTTATGGAGAGATTTCAGTGCTTCAAGTGTTTGTGCATCTGAGGTAAAACGTCTTTCCCCAGTATCTGTGGACTTCTAATGAAAGAGTTCATTGGTATAAGAGGTAACTGATAATACGGTTAGGAATATCCAATTTGGCCACCACATCCACAGCTCGGGTGCTCAACAGCATCCTCAGGGCGATACGGCTCAGCTGCTGCAGAGAAAGAGGGTTACCTGCAAAAACACACAATATAATGCAGCATTAAACACTTCAATAACATTTCAATGCAACACTATTCATTTAGATTGCATTTAACAACAGAAGATGAAAGAACATGAGAATGAGGGAATGATGACAATTGTGGTAACAATTTTGAATGGCCACTCTACATTTGATACATTGTGGCTTTGCCTTCCATAGAAACCAAATAAAAACAAATATAAGTGAACATTCCAGGAGATAAAACCTTCTCGCTTGATAAATTGTAAAATATGAGCTCTCAAGATCACGACCTCCTGTCATATCATTCAATACACAAAATCAAAATGTTTGCATTCTTGTATTATTATTTTTAGTGTCTAAATGTCATTATCAGGAAAATATTTATATGCTCCTAGGCCACGGATTCGCATGAATCTGGTTTACATTCTGAAGAGGGGCATTCTGGTGTGTTGTGTTTGGACTCGACTGGGTTGCGAATGTACCTTTGGAACGAAACTAATGATGGAATCCAGACCTACACCAGAATCTAACTTTTAATCTCATCATCATAAACTTCATGCAATTGTTTATAACATCACACCCAAAACATCCTGAGCAGTACCTAGGCAGCAGACCTGGCTGTGAATCACTCCTGCAGCCATCGTAAAATACAACCACAGCGGCAGGATATCACTACAACCAGAACACTTAACATTAACATGATATATCTTTTTTTTAAGAACATTTAAATCTCGGTGAGAGCATGGAGAACATGCTAAACTTGTGAACTCTGAACTGATTCTTACTCATTCAAAACAATATTCCATATAAACAAACGGTAGGTTTGCCACAACAGCTTTTTCATTAAGCCATGAGCACCATCTGCTGGACATTTTCTATATTGTCTTTTTTCATTTATTATATTACAAAATTCCATTCCATTTCATTTAGCAGACGCTATCCAAAGCAACTTACATTAACTTTTTGTGATTAGTTTTTTTTTTTTTTGATGATTACTATTTTTTTTAAAATAAAAACACTTTCTTTAAATTTAAATTACTTAAAAACATGTTTTTTTTATTAGTTTCAAAAATAATGCAGAATATTAAAAAGTTATTTTTCATAATTTTAAAACTTTATTTACTGATTTTGTTACATTAAAAATAATATTAACTTTATTTTTTATAAATTGTTTATTTGACAAGAGACCAAAATAGTGCAAAATATTAAACAAATTTTTTATATCAAAATTGATACTTTTCTAAAATTTTAAATCGTTTATTACTGAATCTATTTTTTCATCAAAAATTATATTAACTTTATTTTTAACATTTTTTTTTTATTTGACAAGAGACCAAAACAGTGCAGAATATTAAATATTTAATTTTATATCTACAACAAAACTGATATTTTTCAAAATTGTAAAACTTTTTCAGATTTAAATTACATTTTAAAATTTTGAATCCTGTACATTCAGTCTGTCTATCCTGTAAAGTAATGAATGTAAACAATATAACATATCCTATAACAAATGCAAACCATTTTAAAGTACAAATAAAGTCGTATAATTTAATTTCCTTACAAGGCTGTTTTATTTTGAACTCACTCTCATAAAGCTGAAGACAGTGCGCTGAGGGCGTATGTGGCCGTGTGTAGTCGACTGGCTTCCTGTCATATTTGTCTCGGGCGTAAATGTTGGCCCCGAACTCCACCAGCAGCTCAATCATATCCACATTGTTGGACTTGGCAGCATGATGTAAGGGCGTCTCGTGTAGCCTAGTGGCATTTACTCGCACACCTGCACACAATGATTCATGATTAAAGCTTTACTTTGGCGATTTCAGATCTAGACTACCTTCTTGAGAGGCACATTCTTTAGCGTTTACATGGCTGACAGAGCACTTTACAGTCTCATGGCTCATGGAATCGGGTTTACCTGCATTCAGTAGAACTTTAACACACTCCAGGTGTCGGTTGGCACATGCCACATGTAGAGGAGTACCGTAGTACAGGTCATAGGCCTCCAGACTGGCTCCTTTAGCAATCACTAACCTCACACAATCTGTATTACCTGCATAACAGAATATTCTCAGTATTTCACTCAAAAAGTTCAGTTTATCAAAATAATTCTTACTCTATAAATGTATAAATTCATACAGATTCTGTAATACTACAGAAATGATAAATGGTCAGTAAAACACAATTTACTTTTTTTTCCTGAAAATTTGATAATTGTATTTTAAAACAATAAAATAAAATATTTATCAAATGAATGCATACTCTAAGCATTTATAAAAACATACCTAACAGACTCTGTAATACTATATAAACAAAAGACAACAAAACCAAATATAATTTTTTATAATACAGAAAATAATTATCATTCTTAAAATAAAAACAATAAAAATGTGAATATAAAATAATCATAAAAAAACAATTGGTAACACTTTATTTTAAGGTACTCATTATTATAATAACAATAAATTATGCATTATTACATGCTAGTAACCCTAAACAAAACCCTAATCCTAACCATATAGTAAGTGCATGTAGTTAAGTAATATTACACAGTATAATTACACTGTAACAAGGACACCTTAAAATAAAGTGTAACCAAACAATTTTACTCTATAAATTTATAAAATTACATTTTATCTTTACATAAACCAGCTTCTGTAATACTACAGAAATTATAAAATGCCAATAAAACAATATAAAATTATTTCTAAAAATTGATATGTAGTATATTTTATTTTTTAAATAAATTGTAAACATAAAATAATAATGAAAATAATTCATACTCTATGAATTTATAAAATTACCTTACATATTCTGTAATACTACAAAAAAAAAATCAACAAAACCTGATATAAAATAATTTTTGATAATAATGTAAAATGTATAAATGTAAAAATAAAGAAATCATCCAAAAAATTCTTACTCTTAAATTCCTCCTCTAAATAATTTTTTTAACATTGTATATTAATATATTTTTAAATAAAGTGATTTAAATAAATAAAATAAAAACAACCATCAACTCATCATCAAAATAATTCATACTCTATAAATTAAGGTAATTAAAAAAATACCTTACAGATTCTTTAATACTAAAGAAAAACAAAAAGTCAACAAATTCTATTATATAATTGTTTTAATAATTAGATAACTAAACATTTGAAATCAATAAATAAAATAAAATAAAATTCACTTCTACAGTGTACACCAAACCAGCACACCTCCCATGCAGGCCTCATGTAGAGGGGAGGTGGTACGAGAGGTAAGCATGGGGTTGACTTTTGCTCCATACTCCAAAAGAAGCCTCACACACTCAAAGTTCCCGATAGAGCACGCTTCACATAGTGGAGTGCTGCCGTCCACATTCCTTGCATCAACCTGCAACACAAAAACCCATTTCAAAGCCAAAGTCAGTACTCAGAAATGGGCCTTTTTAAGAAGAGTATGTATGTATGTATGTGTATATGTGTGTTTGTGACTGGCACCTGAGCCCCTGCGTCCAGCAGCAGTCTCACACACTGCGTCTGTCCACGAGCAGCTGCCTCATGGAGGGGAGTGATGGAGTCCACAGCCACAATGTTCACTGAAGCTCCACTCTGGATCAAACTCTGCAGCTCTGACACCTGACCCTGATACGCAGCCTTATGAACCTCTGTCCTCTCTGCCCAGAAACCTAATACACAGTAAAACCATAATCACAAGAGTCACAACAGATCATTTCTACTGTATCATTAATGGATGATGTGTTATGGTATTGGTAATAATTTTAGCATTTGCGAGAAAAATTAATTAAGCATAATATTTTGGTCAAATAAGCCTTCGAGTTAAAAAAAAAAAAAAAAACAGATAAAGTTGTGTCATGTCTCATAAACCATGTAATAAAATCAAATAACGTACATGAGCTATTGATGAGTTAATATTTATTATTTGCATAGTCATGGTTGGCTATATGACATATTTATGTTCATTGGTTGTTGACTACAGTTTCATGACATTAAGAAGAGCACTATGGTGTGAAATATGATAATCAAAATAAGACAGCACGCCGCTGCAGTAACGTTACGGACATAGCTGCAAATACGCGTGGACTTACCGATGTCACCGAAAAAATAAGGTCGTGCCGTTTCCACTTCCATCTCTGCTTTAGTAAAATGGTAGAGAAATTTAAACCAAACACTGTCGCTAACTAACTAAAGCAGAAATTGTGCGGTGTTTAGAAATGCGGTGAATGCATCACGTGGTCTGTTCTGTTTAGGTTCTAATTATGACGTGTTGCTGTGAATGCTGGGAGTTGTAGTTTCCTGCGAATGTACAGGGGTCAATAAAATAAAAGAATATATATATATATATATATATATATAAAATAAAAAATAAGGATTGGATACATTTGGACACAAATATAGGAATGTGAGTGCATTAAATCAAGAGCTTTTAACCTTTACAGACCCAGAGATATGGCATACCAGATAACACATTACAGTAACTTTAATTAAGAACATTAACAATACATAACACTTAATAGAAAGTCATCTTTATGAGTTAAATAGTTAAACATGTCATGAAAAGTTAAGTGCTATATGTTTTATATATCTTCTCAACAGACCCCCTAAAGTGCTTTCAGGGACCTCCTGATTGAAAACCAATGGCATTTATTTTAATAAAGCATATCACAAACTATTATAAAACAATACCTTTAAGACAAAAGGTATTTGGGCACTTTTTGGTTGTCAAACAATAACATGTTCAAAAAAAAAAAAAAAAGATTTAAAAGTGAAACTGATCTTGAGTTGTACAGGGTCAACAGTAATATAAATGGTTCTATTATTTCTACATTTACACTGCAAAAAATTTCAAGGCAATGTAGCACATTCAGTGAAACTAAGTCAACACAAGGGTTATAAACTTATATAGGGTTATTTATACATATTTAAATTAAATTAATTGACTCACAAACTTAAGAATTTACAAACTGCAGTCCATTAAAGGTTTTTAAACAAAATAAGACTTATAAATAAATTAATAAATTAAAATATAAATAAATTTATGATTTATAAATCAGGTAATCAATGATGCTCTGTGAAATGTCCAGTTTAGGGATCAGCTCCAGAGCTCTGGTGCCCAACACAGTCCTCAGGACGATACGGCACAGCTGCTGCAGAGACAGAGGGTTACCTGCAGAACAACAGAACAGCAGATGAAATAATTCTGAGACATCTTGTAATATACTGTATAGCACTTATGCAGACTGTAACATACTCTCATAGTGCAGCAGACAGAGATTGGCAGGAGATTCAGGTTTTGTATAGTCTCTAGGTTTGTGACCCAAGTTGTCACTTATGTTGAAGTTTCCACCAAACTCCACCAGGTCCACTCTCTCAGCCCTCGTTGCATGATGAAGTGCCGTCTCACGGAACTTGGTGGCATAACAATGCAGAATAAAATATATAAACCACACCAATAAAAAAGTACCTCACCTGTATTAAGCAGCAGCAGGGCACAATCTAAGTGAGCTTTAGCACAAGCAGCATATAACGGCTTCCCAAAGTAAATGTCAAAGGCCTCCAGCAGTGCTCCCTTGTCTATCATAAGCTTCACACGGTCTGGGTTACCTGCACAGAGATCATTAGAAAACACAGAAATTCTAAACACAAAGCATTCCCTCTCCTGGCTATCTCACCTCGTATGCAGGCCTCATGGAGGGGTGAAGCTGTGAGGGCGGTCAGGGAAGGGTTGATTGACGCTCCGTGATCCACCAGCAGCTTGACACTTTCTATGCTGCCAGCATCACAGGCGTGGCAGAGAGGAGTACTGCCATGGATGGTGCGCACATCCACCTGCACACACACAGTTTTCAATGGCGAATTACCTTAGACTTATAGTCATGAATGAGTTTTGCAGGGTGGGATATCTTTATTTATTAATTTAATTTTTCAGTGCTTTGTTATTCCTCCCATCTTCTCTAATATTGTTGGCTCGTTATTTATTAATTTCATTTTTCAGTGCCTTGTTATTCCTCCCATCTTCTCTAATATTGTTGGCTCTATGATGATTTGCTTATGCTCCTTTATTGTAAGTCACCATTGCTGGGAAGGTTACTTTGGAAATGTAATAGGTTACAGATTACAAGTTACCCTATTTAAAATGTAGTATTTCAATTACTTTATTAAAGTAATGTTGATTACTTTTCTAAATTTACATTTACATTTAGTAGCCAGCCGCTTTCAAAATCCTCCATCTCTTGAATTAAGACTATAATCATTTAATTTTAAAGCACATCCACCACAAAATCAGAATTTAGCACCTCTTTTTGAAGTTACAGATGTAAAATCCTAACAAAGAATAGTAAATATTTAAGTATTCAGATAGTAATCCTTAACATTTTAATAAATAACTAATTTAATTACACATTTTTTTGTGTGTATTTTAATTACGTAACGCCGTTACATGTAACTTAACTAAGTTACTCCCCAACACAGTAAGCCACTTTGGATAAAAGCGTCTGCTAAATGCATAGATACAGGTAAATAAGAACATCACTGAAAAGAGGCCCTCATTACAATATACATGGTCCAATAACCCACCTGAGCTCCAGCCTCCAGCAGTATTTGAACACACTTGCATCATGCAGAGGCGTGAAGTTATCCACAGACACGATCTGGCAGCGGTGAGTTCCATAATTTCTTCAATCTACTTGACATTTAACAAATATTACTCACATCGCATGCGAACAACGTGCTGATAAAGTAACCTTGTTCTATATATAGAGAAGCCGCCTGTGGTTTGTTATGATTTGCGACACTACAGATTGAATACGGCAAATACGCAAAGGACTCTGGGAGATGTAGTTCCTCCCCAGCGCTCACTACCATAAAATGGCATTGTTTATTAGTAAACTTTTTGAATGTCAAAACATAACTTTTATATTAACGGAGCATTTGTGATACATATTCAATACCACTTTACAAAATTACATTAAGCCACTTTGTTTTTGTGATGTAAACATGCAGGCCACACAATAAAAAGAATAAAAAAAATAAATATTCTTGTTTATGAAATATAGATGATCATTAATGTTTACAATTAAAAATAATTGTTAGTGATACTAGGTCTGTTGTACTTAACAAATAAAATAAATAAAAACACAAAGTCAGTTTTCCACAAGTTAACATTTTTACTTCGCAGTACAGAAATCATTTGAGCCCCATTCGTTCAGCATTTGTTTTTTTCTTTTTTAAAACATGGGTGACATTTTGCACAGGGCCCCGGTCATGTCAATACTGCCATAGACATTTTGGTCCTTGCTAACACATCAGAGCCATTGAGGAGACACTGCCTGCTGCTTTCTCTGCTCTGAGGTGAGGGAGAAGGAGAGCTCCCAAACACACACTAGACAAGCAGATTCCAGACTAACAGTTAAGCTGCTTTTCCCACTGACGTGTGATAACCTCCATGTAGTAGCCTTAGAATCACGCATAACCCATCAGAAAAGAGATGCAAGGCAAAGCTGAAAGAAACCCCGGCCCTTCCAACAAGTAGCACAATTTACAGCTATTAGGGGGTCAGTTATGTCAAATCACATGAGCATATTGCAAAACAAATACTGTGTGGTTGGACACGGATTACATAAAAGATTATCTACACAGTGTGTGCTTGATACTTCCCTTCGATCTGTAAACGCAAGGAAATATTGCAAACTAAATATTCAGGATACTAGTTTAAGCACCAGTTGTAATTTGTAGGAAAATAGAATAATGAATAATCCCTGGAAGTTATCTTGGAAGTAGATAGTTTCTTTTAAAAATAAAAACGTGTGCTGTTAAACCTGGCCAAACTCGAAACAGATCATTTCGCAATTTTGCAAAACCCGATCCCCCTCCCCTTGACAGCCAACACCAGTAGATTTTAAAAATATGCATTTCTTCATCTCACTTGAATACATCTTATTTGGCATCTTTGGACTTTTCACATCCTACGTCTAAGCAGGTTGAGATAAAGATCACATGATGGAAACCGATTACAGGGCGTTGATAAACAATCAGTGCAAAATGGATCTCGTTTCCTGATTATAAAAAGCAGACTGGCAGAACCTTCTCCCCTTCTCCTCCCACAAAAAATGCTAAATTTGTATAACGGTTTACATGAAACTCCATTAAGGGCAAAACGTATGCTTGGATAGCCAAATCGCCCAGTTTGGTTGCCTTTTTTTTTCTTTTTCTTTTTTTAAATGTTAAGATTACGATCATCTGAATATCTGATATTCAAGAGCAGCTGGAGCTAGTTTACTGGTCAGCACCGTCTCCGAAGATGTCGTTCTTCTTGCGTTCCATTTCGGCAAAGTCAAACTCTGTGCCCGTCATTCGCTTGTAGATGTCTTTGATATCGTCGCAGGTCGTCTCGAAGTGGGTCGTGGCATCATAGGAGCGAGAGACAAAGATCTGGGTGCAGATAAAAACAAATTAGTACTGTAGTCACTCTGTATATTAGGTGAGCACAATGTAAACACTTACCTGGCTGTCAGATCCCACATCGGTTGGTGCATACAGATCACTGATGCTCACAAATCTGCAGAAAGGTCAAACATAGCAAAATTATTTTATTTATCCAATTACAAGCATGTGAAAGTAAGTTGTAGATATCAGCGAGTGCACACAAACGTACTTCTGCTCAACCGGTTCCAAAAGGTCCAAGGCTGGTTTGATCTCTTTCTCAGGGTCGCTGGTCTCCACAGTGGTGCTGACTATGGCTATGTATTTACCCTGGGCTGCCACATTGTGTGCGTAAGAGATCATGCACACATAGATATCTAAAAGGAAGAGATGATTTTAATGTACAATAACATACCTTTTAAAAAAGTTTAGGGTTGGTAATATTTTTAAAGCTTTTGAAAAATTCAATGCTCACCAAGGCTGCATTTATTTAATCAAAACTACAGTAAAAACAGGAATATTGTGAAATATTATTACCATTTAAAATAGCATTTATATTTGAATGCATTTTAAAATGTAATTTATTCCTGTGATGGCAAAGCTGAATTTTAAGCAGCCATTACGCCAGTGTCACACGATTCTTCAAAAATCGTTATAAAATGTAAATTTGGTGATCAAGAAACATTTCTTATTTTCAGTGATGAAATTAATATTTTTGTGGAAATGATCATTTTTTTAGGATTCTTTTCTTAAAGAGAACATAACAGAAATCATTTGTAACATCTTTTGTAAATGTCTTTACTGTTGCTTTTAAACCAATTTAATGTGTCCCTGCTAATTAAAAGTATTTGTTTCCTAAAGTCTAAATGACCTCAAAGTTTTGAACGGCAGTGTATATACTATTATTATAATATTATTATACATGTATATCTGTCAATTATATAAAATGTAAACAGGTGGTAAAAAACTGATACATGACAATATCTCAGATAAGTGTATTAGGATTTTTATGAATGTAAAAAAAAAATTACTTGGACAAATTAGAATTTTTAATTAAAATATTGGAAAGCTACATGCCATTACTTTCTATTCATATTTAAATTACATATATTAAAAAAAAAAAAAAAAACTGTTCAAGAGCATTTATTATGGAAACACATTTGGTATCAAAAATCCTGTAATTTTTACTTAGTTACTTATCAACCCTAAAACACACCAAATATAAAATAATATGAGATTAATATAAGGTAAGAGCCCATTGAACATGCAAGCGCTGTGGCTTCCTGTCAAACTAACCGTGCTTCCTGTTGACCTGGTTCTGAGGGATGATGATCTGGCAGGAGTTGGCATCGCTGGTGCTCTTGATGGGGTGGCTCATGATGCAGATGACCCGGATCACCTGACCCACCTTGTTGACTCGGTCCATGACATAGCTGGGGTCGCAAATCAGCTGCTTGCAGCGAGCGATCTGACCGAGAAAAATAAACAACATTAAAGTCACATCACATTTTAAGGACAAATCAGATTTCACACAGTTTGCAACAGAAACTCACCTCTCCCTCAGATTTGACGCCCACCACTTTGCCGTTCTCTATAATAATCTCCTCAATGGGCTTGTTCAGCATGTAGGTTCCTCCATAAATGGCACTTAATCTGTGAGTGACAAAAATAAACTGCTAGTGCACTTACAGAGTACTGCAATCAAAGACAGGTTTAAAAATGATATGAATGTTAGTAGCTGGGGAAACTCACCTGGCGAAGCCTTGGGGCAGCTCTCCTAGGCCATAGAGAGGGTACAGATATGGACTCTTTCCATACCTCGCCAAAGATTCGCTGTACAACTTAATCCTGTTTATTGTCTCCATGCAGGGCTGATCCAGGTAGCTGGACGGATAGACAACACAAACACAGGTTTAACTTCATGGAGCAAACAAGCCTGTGACGTTATCAGTGTTTTAGGTGAACTTTCTTCAAAAAGTAGACTATGGTTTTGACTCACTCATCTGTGCGGTAGAGTGCGAGAGCGTGGCCGGTGAAGTCAACAACATCCTGCCCGAGGTCGAACTTTTTGTACACATCTCGCATGGTGGTCTTTTTTGGGTCCACTCCCTCCAAGGTCTTTGGGTCATTTTCATCAAAGTTGGCAACAAACACGAGGAACTTCCTGAAACGTCTTTTCTCAAAAAGTCCCATGAGGCCTAAAAGGCAATTGTTACATGTTAAAAGATGATATTTTTTCCCCATCAGCTATGACAGAATGCACTTTGCTTGGTGACAAGTATTTCACGATCAAAACATGTTAGCATCTCTTACTTAATAGGCAAAAAAAGGGGAACTACTGAACTGTTTTACACACAATATTTTCATTCTGTTGCAAAATGAATCAAAAGGGAAGTAGGGTGAGACGTCCATAATCATCACTTCACTGCAATTCCTCAGACCCACTCTTCCGTTCAGACCAGGGTAATTTTATTGATATATCATTGTAGTTTTTATTAATAATTTAAATTGTCTTTTATATTTTTTTTTACATTTTTTATTTAACTTTAATTTATTTAGTTTTAATTTTTAATTTCTAGGTCTTAATAGTGCTGCAACTTATAATTTTTAATCTAATATTTATATTTCATTTAATATCAGCTTTATTTCAATTAACAAAACTTATTCAATAGTTTATCATCAATAACCCTGGTTCAGACAATAAAACACTCCAGCCTACTTGGCTATAGACTCCATGGGCCGCCCACAGCCTGTTCACTGATCATCTGATGAACAATGTGTACAAAATTGGCAAAAGCTGGCTTGAAAACTCCAGTTCCAATCTGAACCTTTTGCCACGGCAACAGGAAAAAAGAAACCCCAGAAGAAAAATCTTTGCTGCATTTGCAAGACCTTGTGTTTGTTCCTATCTTTAGATTATCCGATTCATAAAAATGTCACTTACTGGATGCCAGAGCTTCAGTCTCAGTGGAGGGCACTTTGTAGATGCTGCCCTTTTTGTAGACGAAGCTGCCCTCAATCACTTTGAAGTCCAGGTAACGCGTCACCTGTGTGATCAGCAGCATACGGACCAGCTGACCTATGAATGCGAAAAGGACACAATCATCATCCATTGTATTCTTGAGGCATGACAGAAAATTGCTAAGCAACAGAATAAGTGTGACTCAGGGATCCAGCAGTGCCTGGCGCAGAGCGATCCAGAACGTGCTGCGTATTTGGCCGAGATTACAGATTGCAAGAAGTGACGACTGAAATGTAAATGTAAAGTTTGATGTTGTTGCTTCCTACCATTGGCCATTAGAAACTTGGGAATGAGGTCCACGTTCCAGTCACGGCCCTTTCCCATGGACTCAGGAGGGTTGCCAGGAAGGCTGAAACGCTTGTACAACTGTGAGCAAACCAAGAGACAATGTTAGTGTCTGTGGAGATTTAGAGTTAATCTGTGGTGTCAAGCAGTGACTTACATCCTCCAGAGGCGTGATGGAGGCACTCTCCCCTCCATAGTACGAGTTCCTGTCCATGTGCAGAACCTTCTTCCCCTTCACGGACATGATCCCAGACAGGATGCATTCCTAGAGGAAACACGTGAATGCAGATTCAGTACAACATATCTCAGACATGTGACCATGATGACCCCAGGCCATTCAAAATGCAGTCATGGTTTGTATAATATACTGAATGCCAGTTATTTAGTGGTTTTATTTGTAGAACCAATCCAAGCATATTGACATCCTGTAGACATGCCTTTAAAACAAGCCCTAGCACATTTTTGACTTCTTTTTAATGGCAGTGTGGAGTAGGTCAAAGGGGTTCAGCAGAAGAACGTCCTGTATGCTTTACAAGAATGCCACAACAGCTTTACTCATCCTAAACTGTCTATCATTGTAGCAAAAACAACTTAACCTAGTTACACCTATATGAACTACACAGAAGTGCAAACATGAACGGAACATTCAACACATTTAAGGGCCACGACATGTATTATTTTATTATATTAATAGTATTAGCATTTATTTTTATATTTTCAGTTCATATTTCATTTTGTTGGTTTAAGGTGTTTAATGTTTTGTAACATTTATATTTAGCTTCTTTATTTTTATTTCTGTTTTAGGAATTTTTAGTACTTATTGTGATATTTATCATTTATTTTAATTAAACATTTTTATTGTTTTTGTTAATGCTATTATAACATTTTACAATGCTCATGACAGACAGCTTTGTAAAAAAAAAAATTAAAAAATAAGGCTATAAAAATGACAAGCATGGATGTTTAAAGAAATGCTGAAACACTGTCCTCTCACAGGACATAATAAATGATTAGAAACAGCGAACCTACAGATCATGTGATGGAGTGGACTTTACACGCAATAGAATGTACTCTCAAAGCGATTAACAACAGTAACTCATTTTCCGGCAAGCAGTGACATTGTTTTCTTTATTACGGGCCCACAAATCATTTCACTGCAAATTTTAAGATGAGGTACGAGAGTAACAAAACCCATGCGAGTGGAGATGAGCCAAGTCCTTAGCATTACAAATACGTAAGAAAATATCTAAAGACAACGCCTGCTTTGCATCACACTGCTAAGCTAGAACAGGTCAGGGTGGGATACCAACCAGATCAAAGCTGCTGAATATGCGGCACTGTATTACTACAAGCAGAAAATGTTTGTGATTATTAATTCGCAAACTCTTTTATGAAAAAAGTACGACCGAACGAACCCCTTATGACTAGAAACAACTTAATATGCCTTCAGACGTCACCAGATCAGCACACGGCAAGGTGGTGGTTACCAAAATTTTTGGTTTTGGAGGATAACAAAAATACTGTTTTACACATCAAAAGCCAATTTGCCATGCCCACATAATCAATGTCCTCACCTCAAATGTCCATGACTCAACTGCTCTCAGCTCAAATGATGAGTTCATTTATAACTCAAGGAAAAATCTAGAAACAAAATGACTGCGTACTAAATCCAAAGATCTTTTTTAGCAGCAATAAGGGTTAAACGTTAACATTCGCTATAAAGTGTACAACAAATCCACACGGCTGAACACCACCTGCTTCCCCTTACTAAAGAATCAGGCTGCAGTCACATGAAAGGCCCTAAGAAATGCTCCTGACATTTGTCTCCCTCTTTCAAGGCGTTAAACACCTGCTGGGATCCAGCGTTCTGGCTTCAGATGACTCTATCAGTGACAGAAATCATCATGCTCCAGTAAAACACTTCTCCCTCTCTTCTGCAAACGAAAGCTGAATCATCCACTATTTGATCTTTCTTTTGTTTGTTGCCTTTTCCCATCAATCCACCGTAGATAATTCATCACATTATGTGGAGAAAGAGGCGTCTACACAATACGAGACGGGGTAGCTGCCAATAAAAAGAGAAAATGCAAAGACAGTGACAAAATAACAAGTGTTTTACTATAAAAGAATAACAAGCCAGCATAAAAATTCCTATCATTGCATATTTTAAAATGGGCAAGACCCTCGTGACATTTGTTCTATTAAAACTCAGAGCAGTTTAAGCATCAACGCTCCTAACTTCCAGTCACTACACTGTCCCGCTCAGGCTAAAGGGATTATGCAATAAGCCATGTAATACCAGAGCCTTACTACGCTCAGGGAGACCGTGGCCTCAGAAACTGTGAGGAATTCCTCATAAAACAGCCGAGACACGAACACTGTTGCTCATTTTTCGCTTGCATGCCACCCTCAGCTTGCCATTCTTGTCTGATTTGCAGAACTAAACAGAAGACGTCAGTCTCGGTTCCTCTACAAAGCAGACCAACGCCTTTCTGGTTCTCTACTGATAGACTAATTCACCTCTGCACAAAAATGTCCTCTGTTTGAGTCCCATACTTCCTGTTTTAGAGGAACCACTTTGTATAGGTTTCTTTAACACTTTTACACTAACCAAAGCCTTTAGTAAAAGCAATGAAATGTGAATAAGTGATATCCACAATCAACAAAATGCAACGCACACTTGAGTCTGGCAGGGTAAGTATGCATCACCGTTTAAAACTTTATGAGACTACTGATGCAGGTTTATGAAGACGTGGGTGCATGTTTTCTTATTTTAAAGCGAGAAATAAACAAAATTGTGTACTTTATCCTGTTTAGATGGCAAGGAAGCAAAGTTTTCAGGGACTGTCCCACCAAACAAATTACTTTGACTAAAAAGCAAAATACAGTAGCAGTCAGGAATAATTTTCATCATGGGGTTTTCCCGATGCATAATTTAAAGGTAAATATTTACAATTATGTATACTATGAATAGTGTAATTTTGCAGGTAAAAGCCTGGAGGATGTGGGTTATGACATTTTATTTGCATTATAAGTATAAAACAACTTCCTGACTGAATGAACAGGCATATAAAGCATTGCAATGTTACATGTAATGAAGGTTTTCTGTTTCACTTGAGGGTGTGGTTGTTGACTGACCTATGTTGACGCAATAAGTAATCTCAAAATTGGTTCATTGTGTCATTTAATTTTAAATAAAAATATATGAAACAATCCTCCACCCTTAATATAACTACGAAGTCAACCTCTTGTATAAAAAAAAAAAAAAAAAAAAAAAAGTAACACCTCAACATTGAGGAAGCCACTGGAAACATTATAGACTACGTTTTAAAAAGCAGATAAAATATGCATGCTAACAATTTTTTGGTTTTCATTAATAATTAGAGAACATTTATTACCTAGACACAGAACGCAAGCACTGTCAAAATATGAAAGCCTCACTACAAGCCAGCCATCAAACATATCACACTAAAATAATAAAACACAAAAAGATTCTCGGTGCGTTATTAACCTGATATTAAACAACATGAAAATGCAATACGAAATAGTTTTATATAATCACAAAACACCGTCAAATTTGTAACGTTAACCGAGGCCTGTGAAGCAGCGTTAGCCGCGGCTCTGAGCGCCAGTGGATAACTATAACACATGCTAAAGTTAGCATAGAGACAGATTAGCACAACCGTACAGATAGAATGAACGCCGATTAGGCTGAGGCTAACGCTAGCACTGTTGCTAATTAGCATATCCGATAGAGTTGGACTGGCTGCTGATTAGCATGATGCTAAAATTAGCGTGTTAGTAATTAGCCTCCTAAAGTGAGCGGTACAGTAACAGCACCGCCTAGCAAGATCGAAACAGCCTCTGGCTGTGGTTTTTCTTACGATTTTTACAGCATGTACGCGAGCGTATTTGGATTGAATAATATTCTGATACCGTCAGCCCGGTTCCCAACACGATAACGTCGTATTCTTCATTCATTTTTCCTCGTCTTTAATCCCCTTTTCCTACGCGTCGGCCCGAAGAAAATGGAGATCTTGCAAAGCTGGAAATGAAAGAAGTGCGCTGTCACGTCACCCCCAGTGGGTGTGGCTGAAGTTTGCGCGAGTTTGCGCGTTCTCAGCTGTGATTGGAGGACTGGGTTGTCAATCACAGTGAGCGATCATCCAAGTACTCCGCCCCTGATCACCGAACACAACAGCACCGCTCGCCTGCGTAAAGAGGTGGGGCTTTTGATTCATCCAAGTGACTCCAATCTTTAAATACGTTCACGGAAATATCACAAAGTAAAATATCAGTTGCACTAAATATTAGACTATTAGCTACTGATTTTTTTTGTTTGTTTTTAAATTCAAGAATAACAGTACAGCTAAAAAGATAATACATAGGCCTATATGACTCAATTTTGATATTAGATTTAAGAAGTACATTTTAGATTATGTGTTTATGGATGTCATGTTCTGTAACTGTTTAAATGACTAAAGTGACTCTTTCTATAGGCTAGATTGTTACGCCAGTAGGTGGCGACAAGTTAGCATCTTTGCGTTATGAAATAGGCTATAATTCATTCACCCAAACGATTAAGTAAAAACACAGTGTCGTTTCAACTAACAAACAAACAATCAAACAACTACTTACTAACTAACTAACTAACTCTTTCATTGAAACTACATGTCAAAATATTATTTAAGATCATTCAGTTCATTCAGACTCATTTAATAAAGGGGACAATGATTCACTTAAGAGTCAAAAACACCAATTTGTTCACGAGTTACCACAATGCAAACAATTACCAAAACAGCTGCGAAGCCAAGTTCATGTTCAGTGTTTCATGTCATCCTCTTCATATGAAAAGACACAAATTCTTAGTTATACCACATGACTTTCATAAAAACAATTATTTTGTAACTTTGTCTCCACTTTTGCTTAATATTCATTCAAATCAATGTTTTATTCATTTGACACAGTTATTACATTTCGAGACTTTCAAACACTTCTTTAATGTGAGGTTTTTTGGCATACTGTCTTGCTGTATTGCCTGTATTGTCTTCAGTATCTTTGAGTCCCAGTTGCAGCAGGATCTTGACCGCATCCACATGCTGCCCAATGCATGCCATATGTAGAGCTGCAAACCATAAAAAATATTTTCACATTGTGTTCTAATAAAAAGGTGGCATGCAGTGAAATACACTGTAAAGTGTAATCCTACCTGATCTTCCTTTTGTGTCTCTTGCATGTAGATCAGCGCCCAGGGCAAGCAGTGTTTTTATTGTGCTTGTGTGACCTTCCTGAAAAATGAGCATTGAGATCAAAGCCAGATTAGAAGAGGAAGCATGTTTATCTTAACTGTGCTTCATGTTTAATGCAATAGATACAACCTTTGCAGCGTAGTGCAATGCATTCAGCTCCAGTTTTGTGGCTCTTGAGTTTATATCGATACCAAGATTATGCACGAGGAAAGAAAGTGCTTCTTCCTGAGCAGTTACAGAGGCCTGGTGTAGGGGCTGCGCACCGAGAACATCTACAGCTGAGGGAGATGCCTAAACCAGATAAACATGGACATGCTCATATCAAGTATCAGAAAAACATTGTAAGTGAATTATACTGCAAATATGAGCTTACCTGGTGATTCTCAAGAAGCAGTTTAGCAATAGCTATGTGTCCATTCCTTATGGCATCCATAAATGGTGTGACTCCACAACTGTCCTTCCCATCAGGTTCATAGCTACAACTGAATTAACATGCAAACCGTGTGAGCAAAATAAGAAGGTATTGTGTTATACATGCATACTCAAAATATGTTACCTTTGAAGCAGAATCTTCACAGCATCCTCACAGCTGTGCATAGCTTTGGTGAGAAAAAGGCAGATACATTAATGCAAATCTGGGAAATTTGGGGGAAAAAAATCATTAAAAAAAAAATCATGTGCTTCTATACCAGCCGTGTGGAGGGGCGTTCTGCCAGTCTTGCTCTTTGTCTTCCAGACCTCGGGTTTGGCCAGTAGGAGGTGGTGTATGATGGCTGGATCTCCTTCTCTGCATGCAATGTGAAATGAGTTCCATCCATCCTTGTTCTGCAGCATTGGGTCAGCACCGTGATTCAGCAGCTCCAAAATGACCTCGAGGTTTCGACGGGTACAGGCCATCATAAGAGGGGTCCTAGAGAGGATAGAAGTCATTTTTGTTAAAATGCAGCAAATCTGCTCGAGAACAAATGACAGTGTTGGTATTATTAACTAAAAATAAAACAATTAAAAATCATTTTCGTTAACTAAAGTAAAGCTGAAATAAAATAAAATATAAATATTAAATGAAAAACTTAAACTTAAAAAATCTGAATGAAAATCAGAAATGCTGGCTTGGCAACTAAATGAAATAAGTTTGAAGTTGAAGAAATAAAAAAAACTAAAATTAAAACAGAAATAAAAATAAATTAAAGCTAAATAGAAATATTTTTTAAAAAACTAATTAAAATCACAAAAGCACAACAAAATTACTAAAACTAAAATGACTAAAATAAATATTAGAACAGTATGTATGTGTATATATATATATATATATATGAAATACTAAAATAACAATGAGAGCTACATGAAAATGATCACTCAAAAATATAATTAACTGCCCAAGCATGTTCTGTGTGGATTTATGTGCACACATTATAATTTTACAATTTATACTTTTTACAAATTTTTAACTTGTTTAATTTGTACCAATGAAAACCTATTTTTCATTTATATTTATTTAATTATTTATTTATGTTTGGAATATTTTTCAAAGTTAAAAATGGTATATTCCTTATGCATCTTTCATTGTCTTTCAATTATATTTAATCCTTTTAAAATAATCTATTCACATTGTTTGTGATTAATAATGGTGTATTGTATTTGCCAAATTCATGAAATACTGAATATTTTTCAAAATAAATGTGTTAATAAAGATGTATTAAAAAGTGTTAGTGTTATTTATACTATTATATGTATTTATTAATATTTTGAATTAGATTTAATTGTAATATTTTGAGCTTTAATAATTTTGTGATTTTGTCATTTTTATTCTATCTAGGTTTCATATATTTTTTATTCCAGTTTTAGTAATGCTATTACTGAACCATATTTCAGCATTCAATATTTTTTATTTTATATTTATTTCAAATACCGACATTTTTTAATATTTAATAATAATAACAACGCTGGTATTAAATGACATATAAATACACACACACACCGGCAGACAAACAGTATTTTGCACTCTGCTAAAAAACCTTTCCTTCGAGCCGGATTCGAACCAGCGACCTAAGGATGACAGCGATGAGCCTCTACAGTCCTCCGCTCTACCAACTGAGCTATCGAAGGCGTTGAGCTCTGCAGTACTTCCTGAGTCTATATACCATCCACTACATGCAAATGCTTTTATTCAAGTCAGAGATTATAACATACCAGTCTGCTTTCTTCAAACTGTCTATTTTCGCTCCCCTGGCAATGAGGTACCGCACACACTCATAATGACTCATGGAAGAAGCCTCGTGCAGAGCTCTCTTGTAGTCGTTGTTATACACCTCAATGTCCATGTTGAGCTCCTCTACTAAATAACGCAAAATATCCATGTGTCCATGTCTGGCAGCATAGTGCAGTAAAGTATCTCCAGATTTCCCAAAATGAGTATAGATGACAGCCTGCTTGTTGACGTGCTCACTGAGTTGCTGTCTCACTGTGCACAGCTCTCCATGTTGAACTGCTTTGATTAAGTGCTTTAATGTGCTTTCTTCCTCCATTTAGCTCAGTTAAATCCTTCTAAGTAGACTGCTTAAAGGAAAAGAAATACACACAACAGTGATGCATTACTAGCGAAATACCAACAGAAACCTCCAATGTTTTTACCGCATGGTCGGACTTAATGTGTCGACGACACCACAGTTTACTTCAAAATAAAAGTCCCACTATTAGTCCCACTTTTTATCTTTGCAAAATATAATATTCTCATAAAACTATAAAACAAGAAAAATGAATGAAATACAATGACAAAGCAGTATGACATTACCTGTTCTTATGTTTCTTACTACCCACAAACTACTGACAGACAGACTGACAGACAGACAGACAGACAGACAGACAGACAGACAGACAGATAGACAGATAGACAGATAGATAGATAGATAGATAGATAGATAGATAGATAGATAAACGGACAGATCGATTCAGTACAGAAATACAGATAGATAGAGTATGCAGGCAGGCAGAGAGACAGACAGACAGACAGATAGATAGATAGATAGATAGATAGATAGATAGATAGATAGATAGATAGATAGACAGATCGATTCAACAGACAGATAGATAGATAGATAGATAGATAGATAGATAGATAGATAGATAGATAGATAGATAGATAGATAGATAGATAGACGGTCAGATCGATTCAGTACAGAAATACAGATAGAGTATACAGACAGTCAGACAGACAGATAGATAGATAGATAGATAGATAGATAGATAGATAGATAGATAGATAGATAGATAGATAGATAGATAGATAGATAGATAGATAGACAGATAAACGGACAGATCGATTCAGTACAGAAATACAGATAAATAGAGTATGCAGGCAGGCAGAGAGACAGACAGATAGATAGATAGATAGATAGATAGATAGATAGATAGATAGATAGATAGATAGATAGATAGATAGATAGATAGATAGATAGATAGACAGATAAACGGACAGATCGATTCAGTACAGAAATACAGATAGATAGAGTATGCAGGCAGGCAGAGAGACAGACAGATAGATAGATAGATAGACAGACAGATAGATAGATAGATAGATAGATAGATAGATAGATAGATAGATAGATAGATAGATAGTTAGATAAACGGACAGATCGATTCAGTACAGAAATACAGATAGATAGAGTATGCAGGCAGGCAGAGAGACAGACAGACAGATAGATAGATAGATAGATAGATAGATAGATAGATAGATAGACAGATAGATAGATAGATAGATAGATAGATAGATAGATAGATAGATAGATAGATAGATAGATAGACAGATAAACGGACAGATCGATTCAGTACAGAAATACAGATAGATAGAGTATGCAGGCAGGCAGAGAGACAGACAGATAGATAGATAGATAGACAGATAGATAGATAGATAGATAGATAGATAGATAGATAGATAGATAGATAGATAGATAGATAGACAGATAAATGGACAGATCGATTCAGTACAGAAATACAGATAGATAGAGTATGCAGGCAGGCAGAGAGACAGACAGATAGATAGATAGATAGATAGATAGATAGACAGACAGATCGATTCAACAGACAGACAGACAGACAGACAGATAGATAGATAGATAGATAGATAGATAGATAGATAGATAGATAGATAGATAGATAGACGGTCAGATCGATTCAGTAGACAGACAGATAGATAGAGTAGGCAGACAGACAGACAGACAGACAGACAGACAGACAGACAGACAGACAGATAGATAGATAGATAGATAGATAGATAGATAGATAGATAGATAGATAGATAGGCAGGCAGGCAGGCAGGCAGGCAGGCAGATAGAATGGTGTAAAAGTGGCTAACAAATAAATTCACTTCAGGGAGAATTTTACATATATCATTTAATATTTAGACTTGGGGCATTAGCCTTTTATTACAGCACAATTTGCATAATTTATCAATACCGTTTGTGTACAACCACAAAAACCATGACAGCTGGATTATTTTTTCATCAGTTTACATTAAGTGGAAAACCAGACAGATTATACAAGCATATCTTTGTACAGTCAGCATACATATTTAGATCTGATTAATTTTTCATAATCTTTTTCTCTTTTTGTAAATAGAATCTGGACACAAAAATAGTATGAACAAACCACCAACAAAACATGCAACATCCAAAGTGAAAACACCATACGTTTCCTGATTCTACTTGGAGTCAGTAAGGTCAACATCTGCTCTTTATTATACAGGGTTAAATCGGTGTCTGTTGTGCAGGTCAAGTCCAGTCCATCAGAGGCAAGCATGGGGAAAGCTTTTACCCGAGTGCATGTACAACATGTAACACACAGATCAAAACACAGTCTCTCTGCTCCTTTCCCCTCACACATGCTCTTCGCTGAACCAGAAAACTAATTCAAGATCCTATTTGTACAAAAAGAAAATTATTATTTTTATTTACACGTCTTGTTTTTATTTATTTATGTATTTTTTAAATCATTTTTGCAGAGGTGAAAGAGTTAGTGTGACGAAGTGAAAGTGAAGCATGCGTGGTTTATTCAATGGAGTCTGCGTTGGTTACGATGAATTCATGTGATTAATTGTTATATGATGCTTTTTTCCCTCAACTAATTTGTAAACATAAAATATTATACCACATTCTGGGAGATCAGAATATATAGTGAAAGCTGAGCATTGTATAAAGCTGAGTGCAGTTGTTTCCAGACACTGTGAATGAACATAAGATGACCAGTCTGCTATGATCCTGTAAACACATTTTGTTATGTACATTTGAATGCTCAAAACTAGCAGTTAAATAGCTGAGTAGGTTAATCAACCCTACGTTTTTGCAAACTCATTGTTACATGACCTCAAAATAGCAATATAAAATTAATTAAACAAGCATCAAGCAAAAAACACAACCAAATATATATATATATATATATATATATATATATATATATATATATATATATAAAAGCAAACATATATACCATGTGGAAAAAAAAAAAAAAACATACAAAAATAAAAAAGTCCTCATTCGAAATGCTTTATCTGTCCTCTGACCACTAAACAATAAGTACATCAGATGTATTTTCGGTTGCATAGAATAACATACACAGAACCTGTGAATTTTGGTAGTTTGGCACAAGTCAAAGGTTGACTTAACCCTTAACGCTGGATGTTTGAGTGAATATCAGTCAGTGCTTGAGCTGTAAAATGGCTGGGTTATGTGTTGTAAAGTTTGAATCCACACATCCCAAGTTTAAAGGCATTAAAACCAACATAAGGAACAGCATATACATAACACTAATGGCATTTGATTTAAGTGTCTGCATTGCGAAGTGGCCACACTTTTCTGAAAGAATGAGATGGTGCACTCAGCGTCTAAACGTGTCCTTTTAGACATGTAAATTGAGAAGAAAATAACTGTTAGCCAAAATGATCTGTTAAATTAAAAATGAACACATTTTGATGTCATCACCCTGATCCTCACTGTTATCGCCTTTAAGCTGAACCTGCTTAGATCAAAGATCAGCCAATAACTTTTAAGCAAGGCTTTTTCATCGAAACCTGAGTGTTTAGGAGTTTGTTTTTAATAAAACATAATATCAACATTGTATCAGCAATATGATGCAGGCAGACACTACACTGACCCATTCAAACTCTAATCCTTGAGTATTTAAGAGAGACAGATGCGTATGAGTTTGTGTGGGGGACTGACAGTGTTTGACTTTTTTAAATGGCAGGATGTTTTTTGACGAAAACTCAGAAAAAGCTACCAACCTACATTCGTAAAATGCTAGACACAAAGTGCAAATAATATAACAGTGCTGGATTTGACATTTTCAACTGATGCTGCTGCATATCGGAGATATTTCGTCTGTCACATTCATCAAATGAGATAGCAAATCATAACAATCAGCGAACACTTTCTATTCAATTTCCCATTCATTTCTGTGTGAGTCATATTAGACCGGCAGTTTTCTTAAACATTTAAATTCTTTGTAATTACCTGCTTCTTGATTCCTAGAGCTCTGAAACTGTATCTCTGACTTAGTATCACACAGCGAAAGATGAAAAAGTTACTTCTGTGAGAGGAAATAACCATACTGACACAACGAGTCATCACAACACCCAATGAATCATATTTCATTCATTTAAATCTGTCTATAATATACCATAAAATACTCTTCTAATCCACTGATAATATGCTTTAAATATCAGTTCTTTCAACACATAATAACATCTGAGAGGGAATGTAAAATGACGATAAATATCTAAAACTGAATTTGTCTCTATCATACAAAAATAATGTTTATGATATCTGTCTCTATTTGTAAATGCACAAACGGGATAAATAAACTTTCTTTCTATCATCTAACTGTCTGTTGTGGCCCAATGTACACATAATATTATACATAAATTGGTATAAATGTGTGTCGATAAGTGTGAGTGATTGTGAAAGTGCATGTACACATATATGTATGAATATTGTGTGAATCTCCAGCTCAATTTTTTGAGCTTTACCCAACGTAAAGATCTGCATCTTGTCAATAAGAGTCAGATCCTTTCTGTAAACACCATTATACACCTGTTTCTCCATGGCGTGGGTTAACACAATCACACGTGCCAGTGCAATCGGGAAGCTCCCTGTGTCGGCCCTCCAAATTCAGCTCAGTTTAATCCCAAAGAGTGCGGCAGAGATGTGCGACTCTACTGCCTGGTCTGTCCTCGCGCCTCATCTGACCGCCGTCTTTAGGAGTGGATCTGAGCTGTGCTGGCCAGCAGCTTGTGCCAGCTCACCACCCGTTTCCGCAGGTCTACCTTATCGAGCCACACATAGGCTTCGCCGATTAGGGTCTTCTTTACGAACTTGCCTCCGTTTGAAACAAGAAAGAGCTGCAAGGGTTGGAATAAATATGAATCACATGACTTCAAGTCGGGTCACATTTTAGCACCCTAGTGCATCGATTTCTGGCGTACCTGAATGGAATGACCTGCGGGGTTCATGCAGAAGCGGAAAGTTTCGTTGAAAGACGGTTCGCGATCATGACGACACACTCTGGTTTTCTTCTTGATGATTCTTTTCTGAGTGGCCACATTCACCACATAGAGCTTCACATACAGGTCTGTAAAACAACAACAAAAGCAAGTAAGATTTCATCTCTCAAGTCCTGTTTAAACAGCATTTATGTTTACATCAATAAGACAATGTGTATCTCAACCATATATGTGACCCTGGACCACAAAACCAGTCGTAAGTCACACGCGTGTATTTGTAGCAATAGCCAACAATACATTGTATGGGTCAAAATGATCGATTTTTCTTTTATGCCAAAAATCATTAAGATATTAAGTAAAGATCATGTTCCATGAAGATATTTCGTAAATTTCCTACCGTAAATATATAAAAACTTAATTTTTGATCAGTAATATGCAATGCTATGGACTTAATTTGAACAATTTTAAAGGCGATTATCTCAATATTTTGATTTTTTGGAACCCTCAGATTTTCAAATAGTTGTATCTCGGCCAAATGTTGTTCTACCCTCACAAACCAGACATCAATGGAAAGCTTATTTATTCAGTTTTCAGATGATGTGTTCATATTCAATTTTTAAAAAATTTACCCTTATGACTGGTTTTGTGGTCCAGGGTCATATATCAAATAGACGCATATTATAATAAGCATGAGTGAACATGTTTGCAGTCGTGTCTTGTTACCTGGGAGGTGGTCTGGAGACTTGAATTTGTAGGTTATGTTTCTGCACTGTAGGATCTCAAGCACCAGGTGTTCTCCCTCTGTCTTCATCTCCTTCTTCAGGGCGATCTTTATCTCCCCCATCACCTGAGTCTTACCTAAACGGGCAGACACAGACAGACATGCCAATATAGCAATTCTTCTTCCTATCTGGTATCTCTGTATCTCTTCCTCCCACGTCATCTCTGTATCTCTTCCTCCCACATTCTGTGAATTTCTGAGCATGAGGAGCATACAGACAGTGATAAATAACACAGCACAGGAAATAGATGAATCTAGGAGGAACTATTATTCCACTCTTCTTTAAGTCATTGATAAAAGTGTGATAATATATTCTAATATTGTTTAAAAGTTTGCAGCCAGTAAGATTTTGTTTTTAGAAGCACCTGGGAGTTTTATTCAGCAAGGATGCATTAAATTGATCAAAACTGATTTCTATTCATCATGTAATTCTGAAAAGCATTACGGTTTTTGACACAAATATTAAGCAGCACAACTGTTTTCAACTTGAGCACCAAATCAGCACATTAGAATGATTTCTGAAGGATTATGTGACACTTGATGCTTAAAATTCAAAATAGAAATCAGTTATTGTAAATTGAAATAATATTTAACAATATTTCTGTTTTTATTGTATTTTTGATCAAATAAATGCAGCCTAGGAGAGCGTAAGAGGCTTCTTTGAAAAATATGAAGAAATATTTACCAACCACAAACTTTTGAACTGTACTGTAGATAAAAGTATGATCTAATAAAATTATACAAATTATACAAAATCATAATATATACAAAATATTGTATATTGAATTCAACTTCTTTGGTGCCACATTGTACTCCCAAATACCCTGCTATTGACACAAATATGCACAAATAATCACAAAACCACACAACATCCCATGCAAACATTACCCTCTGTATCTCCATGAGCGGATTTCACAGCTTCTGTGCCGTTTGGAATCTTTCCACTGAATAATAAACAACATCAGGTCAGAGAACGCGTGGAGTGCCAAGAAAATGGAGGGATTTGAATAAATAATAAACAAAAAAAGCAGTCTAGATGCTACCAAATAAAACCATGAAATTGTAAATTATTTAAAACAAAATATGACTGATTAGCAAATATCATGGGAGTCATATGAAAAGCACTCACAATCTGGGAACCTGGAAGATAGCACTATCCACCGCATTGGTCCCACCCTCTTCATCCAATAGGCTAAAGGCACTGCCACTCAGACCGCTGTCCAATGAGGCTGCAGTAACAGGAGCATCACCAGATCTATGGCTGCGGGATGCTGTTTTTGAAGTGGACTATGTGAGTTGCATGAGTTACATAAACTACTACTAGTTTGCAAATGGTAACTATTCATTTTAGGGGTAGATATCCACTCCCAACAAACACACACACACATATACACACAAATAGATACTGCTAGCAACATTTAAAGAAAGCATGACAGCACTCCATAAATGAAAGGAAATATCACAGACAGAGATATGCCAAGCAGACATCAGATGACAGAAGCAAAAGCACAGACACAACAAATTAAACTGTTCATTAGTAAACTGTGTGTTTGAGTTGTGTACATTAAGTTATTCCATTATGCTAATTCTGTTAGCATTATGCTAAGTTTATTTTAATTGTGGTTACTTATGATTAATAATATTTTAATTGATTTTTTTTAATGTTGATGCAGTGTTTGACTGAGAGTGATGGTGAGGGTGTGACGTGAGATGCATGATTTCAGCACGTAATTCATGCACACAGTCTTTTCCAAACAGATTCAGCCACGGTAACGCTAAAACCAGGCATCTAATGACTCTCTCAGGATGGTCAGGGGGTCGGTGCTCCCTCCTAGAGTTTGTTCTTGTTGAGCGCTACTGTTTTGTCCCCTGGTTTTAGGGAAGCACGTTGCTGGACTGTTGAACCAGACTGAGACTCGCTGCATGAATTTCCTGTGAAGTGGCAGAGGGTGGATTCCAGTCGAAAGTGAGCATCACTAGGTCCTAATCACTCCAAAAACTGAGGACTTTGAAGGTAGCAAGGCACATATTTGTGCGACAAGCATCACTGCTACTCTATTGTGAATCAGCAAAATTAAGGCCCAACACAAATGTTTGACAGGAAAAATCACCCTACATGCGATTTGTAAGTTCAGACCAATCTGAAAATGCAGTTTCACTCTCTGTCAGTAGGTGGCGCTTACATAAAATCTTCTATATTAAAGGGATAGTTTACCCAAAAATGAAAATTCTGTGATTAATTACTCACCTTCATGTCGTTCCAAACCCTTAAGACCTCTGTTCATCTTCAAAACACAAATTAAGATATTTTTGATGAAATCTGAGAGTTTTCTGACCCTGCATAGATAGCAAAGCAACTGACACGTTCAAGGCTTAGAAAGGTAGTAAGGACATTGTTAAAATAGTCCATGTGACATCAGTGGTTCAACCTTAATTTTATGAAGCTACGAGAATACTTTGTGTGATACGTTTCGCAAGAGTACCACGATGCATGTGTGTGATGCTGCAGCCGCAGGAGCCAGCGTTCTGACGTAGAACCCGGATGCGCTGCGTCTTGTTTCATTTTTGGGTGAACTATACCTTTAATTTCTTATGTTTGTCGCAATATTTGATTAGAATGATAGATTTTAATTTTAATATGTTTATTGTTCAAAATGTTTCAAAAACACAAAGGCAGTGCTGCGTAATTTTACATTTTTGACACTCGCATGTCATGGACAAGACGTTTCTTTTTTTTTCATCAAACAACAGCAAATACTGTACAATAGTAGAGAGAAAGAATCTTCTGTCAATCAACAAAATAGTCTTTTCGTGAGCACCACCAAGTTGTTGTTATGCAACAGGAAAAGCGTGTCTCCAGACACATGTCCAAAAGCGCAATTCTTATTGGTTAGCCAGTTTTCTTCACAGTACAAGGGAAAGAGATTAGAACACTTCTCCATTTAAAAAAAAATTCAGTCAAGTTGAGGGCATGCAAATATTTGTGTTGGTCTGAACAGATGTAATAACTGCCATTCATTCAAATTAAATTAAATTATTATTTTTGCACCAAACATTCTTTTGGTGTGAACAGGCCTTTTACATGATAACAAAATTCCTGCTAAAGAATGCTAATGATAAAATTTAGTTTCTTTGTGCCTTTAATTCAAACATATTTCAACTTGTGTGCTGTTAAACTTCTACTTATGTAAATATGTAAAAGAATATTTAGTCCCGGGAGGAACAAATCACTTCAGGTTTCAAAACAAATTGTGAAGATGCGGCTCCCAGGATCAAGTGATCATAACTGCAGACTTACTTCCTTGACTGTCTGCTGTAACGGTTTTGTGTAAAGGAATCCAGTTGCTCACTTTAGTTTGGAAAGACCCTTCAGATAGCGTCCCCTTCTCACAGTGTCCTTCGTGGGCTCAAAACACCCTTTGCAAAACAGCTAGTCCTCAGCTAGTTCCACTAGTTAGATGTGCATTAGTAACTCAACATCCTCTCGCTCTCTCTCTCTTGCTGTCATCGGCAATCATACGTCTCGTTCAACTCTCACCTCCGTCCAGCTGTGGCCTCTCTTCAGACATGGCTTTCCTGAGGGTCAGGTGACGGCCGTCAGGGATCTCATTGGCCGGCGACTCGGACGGGGCTCTCTGAATGGTGAGCACACCAACTATGCTGTGCCTGTGGTGCCTCGGGTCGAGGCAGACATTTTCGGCTGGGGCCATATATCAGCCGTGTGTTGGGAGGCGAGAAGGAGGGGAGGTTTGGAGAGGGGAGAAGGGGGGCGAGATGGAGACTCAGAGTATGAACTTGTCACAACATGGACACCACCAGCTTTTACTGTAGGTCATAGTCACATGCAGCCACAGTACGCTTACAGCGTCGACTGAGGTGCAGTGTAGGCCAGCGAGAGCCGCAGAGAGAGTGGAGGCAGGGTGGGATGGTGCTTTAAGGAGCGGGCGGCCACATGCACGGCCATCTCGGTGGAGTGGGGAAGCTGCTGAAAAGCCGGCCGTCTGGGACAGAAAACAACTCAATGGGACAAATAAGAGAAAAGTTCAAAGAAAGGTTGTCAGGGCTGTCGTGAATGGCTCAAGAGGGCAAAATGTGGCGTTATGTGTTGTGTGCTGATCAGGGATGGTCGTTTGCTCTCTAACTTTAATAAAATGGTAACCTGAGCAGGTTTTACCTAAAATAACCTCAGTGACAAGGTTTCAACATGTCCCTGTGGGGTAAAAGGACACGTCTGCCGACTAGGTGCCTGACATGTGCAGTCAAATCTCCTCACAGAGATTGACAGGTCTTAGTAATCTTAGTTAGCATCCTGTGGAAGGCAGCAAAGTGCCTGACTAGGTCGGAAATTGTATTTATTTTTGAAGATTTTTTAGGCTGGACTCTATTTTATACATATGCTTATTGTGTGGTCCCTGGGAATCAAACCCATGACCTTGGCTAACGCCATGGTAGCTGCGCTACAGGAACAGGAAGTTTAAAGGATAGTTTCATCTCATATAATTACCAATAGATCAATTCAAAGTTCAGCTCTAAAACTTCAAAATATGATATACTGATATACTTTTTTAAATTATTTATTGGCCAATTTAGCTTTCTTAAATTGTTCTTAAATTGTTATAATTATTAAATTCTTAAATTGTTATAATTATTAAAAGTGTTAAAAAATGTTGGGAAAAAAATAGTACTGTTCTTGTGTGTTTGCAAACGTGACACGTTCCCAACACACCGGTGAGAACACAGGGGGACAGGGGGACCAGAGGAAGTAAAACGGGTGAAACCAGAAAACAACAACAGGGAAGGGAAAAAAAACAAAAGAGGGCCGTGAAAAAGAACAGAAGGAGGAACAGATGAGTGCGAAGGCAGCCATGCTGTGGAGGTTTTATTTGCGTCGTTTACTTGGTTGGAGACGGGGCTGCTGGCCGGCAGCTTCGGCCGGTGCCGCGGCATCGTCAAGGTGTGCCCGGGCCTTGCCACTTTTGCCATGAGCACGGGGGCCTCCGTGGGGGCGAGCTTGGCCCTCGGAGAGGGACGGCTTCGACGTGCCGGGGCTACTGTGAGATTTCTCAATAGTAGGGACCTGCATGTCTAAAACAACCAGAACCAAATTACCACAAGGGTGTTTCATTCCCTACTTTTGCCTATTTATTCATTTTAATTCTTCAAAAAGTCATTCTTATTTATGTTCTACAATTATTACGTTGTTAAATTATTTGAAATTATCGAGTCTCCATCTGACACAACTGATGTGATACTTAAGGTCAAACTATTGTGCCCTAGTTAGCTTCTAAGCAGGCTGCTTCCTGTCAGAGTGGCCCTGTCACACCCTGTGTGAGGTGGCTGGAGTGAAGCGCTGGTGAGCTCAGCGCCGTTGTGAACTGAACACACATATATGGAGAGCAAGAAGCCAAAGCTAGGAAGCTCGAGAAATACAGGATGGAGAGATCCAGTGAAAGCAAGAACAATACAGAGAGAGGAAGAGAAGACAGAATGCATAGAAATGACAGCAATAGAAGGGAGGAAAAGAGGAAGACGTCACGACAGGAGATGTGAAAGATGAAGTGGTAGAAGTGCCATGCGACTTGCGGTCCTACCCTTGGCAGGGTCAGGGAAGATTCCGTGACTACGGCTTTTGATGACCGAGGATTTGGGGGAGTCCTCCTTGCTGTGACTGGAGGTCTTTGGGGAATGCTGGCTCCCGTGTCCTCCGGGGGGTTTGGGCGAGTGCTGACGGCCCTGTCCTGAGTGAGAACGGCGGTGATGCTCGCCCTCGCTCTGCTCCTTCAGAGGCAGCCAGTGTGGGACGTTGTCCAGTTGGGCCGTGTTGGACAGGTCGATTAGTACCTACAAAGCCCCATACATGCACAATTTCATTATTATGCAGTGATAGTACTGTAGGTGTGTTTATATATATATATATATATATATATATATATATATATATATATATACACACACACACACACACAGACACACTTGTGTATCGTTTAACACACATTGGACTTGGTGTTTAATCTTTTAAAGTGTGATTACAGCTTGTAGCTACTCACCTCTCCCAAGAAGTCATTGGCAGAGCTCTTGTCGTAGTCCCACACGCTGACCTCCAGTGTCTTCTTTCTTAGCTAAACACACACCACACAAACACAGAGTATTCAATGCCAAGATGATTTACTTTGTGACTATTCCCATCCATAATTTTAATGTTGTCATTCTAAGTAACTTCAACTGAAATATTCCATGGTTAATCTCTAAATGATGGATAAGAAACATCTTATAAACAGAAAAAAATTGTATTCCTCAGTACTTTTCTTGTTTTCCAGTAAAACATCTTTAAACATCATTAAACAAGATACATTTACATGGGAAGGATAAATTAATACTTTTATTCAAAAGTGACAGTAAAGACATTTATAATGTTGCAAAACATTCTATTTCAAATAAATGCTGTACTTATAACTTTCTATTTATCAAAGCAGTAATTTATCATGATTTCCAAAAAGGTATTGAGCAGCACAGTTGTTTTCAACCTTTATAATAAGAAATGTTTCCTTAGTTCGAAATCAGCATTTTAGAATGATTTCTGAGGGATCATGTCACACTGAAGACTGGAGTCATGTCTACTGAAAATTCAGCTTCACAGGAATAAACTACATTTTAAAATATATGAATATAGAAAACTGTTATTTTAAATTGTGATAATATTTCACATAATAACTGTATTTTTGATCAGCCTTTGTGGGCAAAGAGACTTTCTGAGACATTCTGAACCTCTTCTGAAGTAAATTTATTTTGTTTTTAGATACTTTTACTGGAAAGCAAGACAAAAATACTGATTAACAAAAATATCTCTTTTCTGTTAATCCAGCAAACATCTCCAACACGATATGCAGCACTGGAGCATTAAATCCAGATGGTTTTCAATACAAGCCTCACCTACCTGCATTCTGTCTTTCTCTCTCAATTAAGAGCTGTTTGCCTCGCTTCAATAGTCCAGTAAAATATATCAATCACATCTGTCAGTAGCAGCCTCAGAGAGCTCAACAGACTTAGAAAGCTCTTTGGTCTCAATTAGAATAAAGCACTTCTGGGAGACAACAGACTTTTCCCTGTTTGCACCAAAAGCCTAAGATTCTCTCTGAAGAGCTTTCAGATAATTGAAATCTCAAAACTGACATGAGATGTTCAAACTAAAAAAAGCATATTCCATCAAAGTGAAATCAGATTTTTCTTTTGGTTTTCTAGACACCTGCAACCTAGACATGTGCAAATGATTGCGAGCTTGTAGTTCACCTGCTCCAGATGGATATTTTTGTAGATGACAGTCTGGTTCCACTCTGGATTCAGGCTCTTCTGAACATGTTTGGACCTTCTTTTGTTTTCAGCACTGCAATTAGATAACATACCACAAGAGGTCACCTTGAGTTGCAGGTGGAAAATGAGTTTGGCACAAACTTAACCAAGAAACACCCCACACTGGTGGCAAATGGTTTGCACAATGGAGGACGTCTAGTATAGGCCCACTTGTGTTGCTGCAGTGACCATATACTACAAGAGAAATGATCAAACGCGAAACGATGATATAAAGAGCAAAACACTACATCATTAAGCCATTCATGTCCAAGCATGGCCAAGTCTTGGATAATGTGCTGGTACTGTAGGAAAGAATCACATACCTGGCATTCTGCACAACCATGACCTGACTGTGAAGATCCAGCATGCAGCAAAAACAGACAACAATCAGTGATGAGTGGGAAACTGTAAAGGGAGGGGTGTGTGTGTGTGTGTGTGTGTGTGTGTGTGTTTGCAGTAGCCCATGCATTCATGCCCATATGGAGCAGAGAAATGGAGAACTCCTGTTTCTGTAGGTTCAATCCAAGTACTGCATGATCAGATGAGAGCAAGAAATGATCCAACACACATACATAAACATACACACCAACCTACAAACATCAATCAGCGCTATCATTTTACACACAAACTGAACTGGCATTGATTTTCCTCTTTTGCTGACTCACTTACTGCACATATAAATGCATGAACAAACACACACACACGCGCGCGCGCGCGCACACACAATCATATACAGCTAAAAACTAGGTCTTACACAATATGCATAATCCTCTCCAGGTCTTTCCCACAGACCTGGTGCTAATTACAGCTGGATAAGTGATTTTCTGTTTCGTTAACTCATGGACAGTAGCAGCTAGGATTGAATAACAGCTCTGGGAGTCTTAATTTCCAGTGCCAAGGGTAAAACAGGTGGATTTATCTTTTTTAAGTCAAGAAACTAGATATTAAATTATACTAACATCTTTTTTGACTCTCTGGATAGCTATTTTGGCAGGGCGCTTAAAAAGGAAGAGGCTGGACATGTAAAGTGACCAACCACAGATGGTTGTTCACACTTAGGCTCAAAGTTTGCGACACAATTCATTTCCAGTCAGATGACTTTTACTCAAGGTACTTACCCTCTGCCCGGCAGCAAGTAAACTTTAACGAACGGATCCGAGTAGCCGTTATTGTCCCGGGGTGCCAGATTTCGTGCTTGAAGAACATGAACAATGAGATTTCCCAGCTGTTTGTCGTAATTTATTTGAAGCTGCAAAATTGAAAAGAGAAAGAAATGGTTTTTCTACTCTTTACTACTAAAAAGATGAATGAATATGGCATAAATACATTCTGTTGATTAATAAGCAGGGTTCTGACCAATGAGTTCACTTTACATGATACAGACTGCACTCATAGTGAGCGATTTCTAGGTGAAGAAATATTTTAGAGTTGAGCATAACTAGAAGAGCCTGAATAAGCTATGCTTATAGCTGCATTAATGAGAGCCGAAATCTACCTGGATCTCTCCTGACACTGGATGGGACTGAGATTTTGCAGCTTCAGAGGTCTAAGAAACAAAACATCAGCAGTAAGAAAAGACATAGTTATGCATTTGAATCTCTACACACAAAAAGGCATCAAATAATTGTGTGTGCATGGCATATGCGTACCTTGCTGTGACGCTTCTTGCTGACAGAGGGTGAACCAGGCTGGCCAGGGCTGGGAACTGCACTGGAGCCAGCAGACGCTGAGGCTTTATCCAGTGCTAACGCAGAGGAGGACGGCACCTGCTGCTGGGACACTTTCTGCAGCTCAGCAGCCAGCTGTTTAGGGTCCACACCTGGTGACCGCGGAGGTCTGTCTCCTGTATAATTATAAATGCAAGTCAGAAGTTAGCGGTAAAGTGCCATTGAGGTTAATTAGGACATTATCATTCGGCTGTCTTCTCCACTGACTGGAGGTTCTCACCTTTGGTCTGGTCTTGAAGGTCTAGGTGGGAGCTTTCAGAATCAGACAGCATATTTAGGTCACTGGAGATAAATGATGGTCAAGAGACAAAAAGTTCATTTAAGATAACATGAAATCAAAATGGACCCTATTTGCTCTCTTTAATGTTCCTGGTTTTAATGTACTTTTTGTACAAAATGTACTTCTTTGGCTATCAAATTACTTTCCTTTTTGGTTGAAGTCACAAATCCTTTTTACTTTTTTAGCCCCTTTCCCTCTAACCTTTTTTTACATAAAAAATATGTAATGTCAATTTTTCATGATTTATTCTTGTCCTACATTACTTCTTATTAAATATTATGTTTCATTAAAAAATACATCAAAATATGGAATAAGAATGGGTTAGGAACTGTGTTTCATTTTAACTTGACATTTAAATGTGCACTAATCTTTCTAATTTCTTTAGTTGTACAACTTTTATAATAGACAGATAGAAGGTAAAAGTAAAAATGACCTAAAGCACATTTAAATAATATGTAGGTATACTAATCTGGCACTCACAGTCTGACACATATTTCCGCCTCTCCGACCTGGTGACCAACCAGACCCTGCACCTCCTCGTATGTCTTACCAGTCAAAGAAATACTGTTCCATTCCAGAACTTGCATTCCTATGCAAACACACACACATATTAAATCAGCCATTGTATCATTTTAGTTTTCACTATCTGGAAGATCAAACAAGCTGTGAAAAGCACTGCAACACCAAACGTGATGTCTTTCAATTAAACGAACCGTGCTGTAGAAACCCTGTGAGAAAGCAGAGGGAAACACGTGCAGCAGAGTTCACCCCAAGTCACAGCAAACTGAAACCACTCTGTTAGTGCACTTACACAGATGAAAACGTGTCTTCAGGTAGGCCAGGTAGGCCCGCTTTGGACGTTTTGAAGCTCCCATGTTACGGTGGATGCTTGGGGTCCCTGGAGGTGAATGTGTACTCGTGTCATATACTGTACATGTACGCATTCACATATTTTATAGTTTAATGTGAGAGACTGAACAGCCGGCTCACATTACTCCACTGCTTAACACCAGCTTGATAATATACACAAGTCACATGGCTGTTGTAACCATGCCGACTGCATGCATAATCACACTTAAAGCAAGTAGAAACATTTGACATTTTACCCTTAAGAAGCTTCAGCTGCTGCTGGGACAATATGTGGGACAATACGATACGAGAAGAGACGAGACAAGAAGAGGATACTAGAAGAGACTGAATAAGATGAGATGAGAAAAGAGTAGATATGAGAAGAGAAAAGATCAAAAGAGAAGAGAAAGAACAAGATGAGATGAGATGAGAAAAGGTGAGACAAGACAAGAAAAGGGTAAAGAAGAGACCAGATAAGATTCAATGAAACAAGAAGAAACAAGATCACAAGAGAAGAGTCGAGAAAGACAAGATGAGAAGAGATGAGACAAAATGAGAAAAGACCGGAAAATGAGAAATAAACTGACAAGATCTTGCACATGAGAACAAGATTAGAAGAGTTGAGAACAGAGACGTAAAGAGTAGGCAAAAATGGCGTGAAAAGAAAAGATGAGACTATATGTGATGAAAATAGAAGAGACAGTGAGTGGTAAGATGAGGCGAGACAAAATAAACAAGATAAATGAGACAAGAATAAAGAAGAGAAGATATGAGGAGAGAAGAGACAAGATGATACTAGAAGAGACAACATGAGATTCAAAAAGACGGGAGAGTATACACGAGAACAGAAAAGAACGGAAAGTGAGGAGTAGAGAAGAGGACACAGCTAAGGAATCAGATGTCTAAATACAAAGTGATATTTGATTGAGAGTGTGAGAGGAGGAGGAAGAAGACAGATGTGAAGTGTCAGTCCCAGTCAAAGCTCAGAATGTTCTCTCACAAAGCCCAGCTGTTGTATATAGCCTCATAAATAAGCCTGCGCACAGACACTCCCTCCGGCTTCACTTTCCCCCTCGCCACCTATCCCGGCCCTCATAAATTACGACCGGGAGAAAGCAGCACAAAAGCCGGAGCCCAAGCAGATCTAATTTACAACACTCCATGCTCAACCTCACCCTGGAGAAAGAGAGAGCATTAACATCTCCGTCACAACAGAGATCAATAGAGCTTGTAAAATTCAGCTCCATCAAAATGGCTGAAGCAATCCATCAAGACAGTCCAAAGCAGTCATGAAATCTAAATTTCACTCTGGGTTTTATTCCAAAAGTCTGTTAAGATTCTTCCAAGTCAACGAGAAACTCTAGTCGTCAGCCATCATTGGGCGAATCTGTCACAATGAGGTCAATCCTAAATTTTGTACTAAAGTGCACATTTACATAATGGCATTGTAAAAACACAGTGTCAAAGCAGTAAAACCTCAAACTCTTTTCAGCTGAACTCTCCAGAGACATTTCAGTCAAAATTTTGATATAAATTTAACACTCAACTCTCATTTGATCTGCGCAACACCTACGCCGCCAATGTACACCGCAGAGGAAACACAGTCATGAACCTGAAACTTCAACTTCATTTTCTGCTGCTCTATCTTTATCTCTCACATCAAGAGTGAGTCACTCCTGGAGCCTGGAGGTGAAGAATCACATGCATTAGCATCATTTGTTTTTCCTGTCTCCTACTCTGAAATATCACGTCACGTTGTGGCCCTTAATGTCAACAGATGCGCTTCTCTCCCTGCTTTAAGAGAAAGTGAACACCGATACAAACCAAAACAGTGAACCCACACAGTGACTGGTTTAAAAGAGTAACCACCGTTCACTGAGGTGCCTACCTTCCACAATCTTCCCCGTCTGTTCCACAGCTCCTCCAGGTAATATTTTGGCAACATACGCACCAATGTCCCCGTTGCTGCCCGGGACCTCTTTTCCTCCAACCACACGGATGCCCAATCCGTTTCCTGTGAGAAAATAGTATTGCGTACATATAAAGGTGGTCCAAAACCTGCACCAGATGGTAACGAGCCTAGAAGACTCTTTTTGATCTTTTTTTTTGGATCAGTGAATTTTCATTTGTTTCTAAGAAGATTTTGAGTCAAAAAGTCCAATTACTCAAACTAGAAGTGGTTTTGCATATTGTTTTCCATATTTGAAAATCATTTTGTATTACACTTTTCAAAAATAAAGGTTTAAAAGTGTGTTTTCTCAGTGATGTCACAGAAGAACCATTGTGGGTTCCCCAAAAAGAACTGTTAAGTGAACAGTTTTTCTTAGTTTGAAGAACATTTTTGTGCAATGGAAAGGTTCCATGGATGTTAAATGATCTTCATGAAACCATTGATGCCAATACCGAACCTTGTAAACCCAATTAAACTAAAATGCCAATACCATCACATTTTACACAGCTGTTGGGTAAAAAAAAAAAAATCTAAAACAAACAAAAAATAAAATAGAACCACAATTCAGACAACACCGATACATTCAGAGAAGAATAAACTGAAGATAGATTTTAAGAGAAAGGTTGAATTGTGCTGCCAGACCTAAAGTATATTTCTTTAAATGTCAGGAAGCAAGTTGCCAAATCTATAATAGGCTTTTTAGTGGGGCATAAGTGTGTTCAATAAACTATATTATCCCTGGGCAATAACGAGGAAATGCTCAAGCTTTTTTGTAGTCAAGATGTTTAGGTGTCTATACAGACATCCTGTTATTCAAAATCATAGTACACAGATCATTCCATTACCTTAATTACAGTGCAACGAATCCACCAGTCACAGCACAGGACATTCACTATAGCCTTATTCATTGTCTTTTTTAAGGCACTTGTTTGTTCATCAGTTTCTAATTACAAAGATAGTACAATTTGTGAATTACACGCCATTTTGAGCTTTGATGACTGATGAAACTGGAGGGATGCCAATCTGCCACATTGCTGCATAATGTCTGCCCCGTTCTAATGCTTAAAGGAACACTAACACAGGAGATCAAGGGGAATCAACCACACCTAGAGTATGTGACATACCAAAGCATGAGAAGGGGATAGACTGCTGATGCGCTTTTGCTCAGTGGTTTAGTGTCTGTTGACAATGTAAAATGGAGTGCCACAAGAAAAGGGAAATTGGAGAAGAGCTAATGTGTTGTTTAGTAGTAGGCATAAAATAAAACTGTGCCAATTCAATCTCAGCATGGTGAAACTAATGTTTGCATAGACATAAGCCTCGGGCATCTCTCCATGATGGCCTGGTAGGCAAACAGATCCTCTTTTATCGGGGGCAGCTGTCCTAAACGTCTGTCTACATTGTTGGAGCATGTCAGGAAGCCAAGCAGCACAGCATTGAGTATTTGACAGGTTGCACTTACCTGATACACTACGATCTTTGGGATCCCTCTGTAGTTTTATTCTGGCATGAGGAAACGGGTAGTGTGCTGACTTTCCCTAAAGAGACATCAAATGTAACACGCAATAATATGTTTTGTCTGATGATCATGTCTCTATAAATGTCTTTTTTTAGGTTTCTTGCAATGTATATTCACTGGGCTGAAATGATAATGCAAAAACCATATGTATCACCTGTCTTCTATCCCCTTGTCCATTCTCTGTGCGCCCATCTCGTGGTTTATCAAACCAGTCAGTTTCCTCCCGTCGCAGGTGGTACGCTTCAGAAAAACAGATGGAAATTAAAACGTTAAAATCTTGCTTGCCACTCTGTTAAAACAAACTCCTAAAGGCTCTCTGGTAACATGGGGTACTAGAGACAGCTAAGGTACATATGCAGTCTCAAATTCAAACAATAAAGAGCCATCTGGGACAGAAAAGGAAATGGTTATATAAAGTAGAGCAGTTATTTTTGCATGCAAACCTAAAACTAAATCAAACCCTGAGGATACAGGTCTTCAGATTGTATTTATATATATATATATATATATATATATATATATATATGTATATTTAATTCTCCATTGGAATTCTTTAGAAGAAAATTCAGAGCAAGTCTGTTTACTACTGTACCTTCCCCTAATAATCAGAAGTTTTCATAAATAAGACAGGGGTTAATTACAGAGGTAGGAAATATTTTGGCATACTATCTTATATTAGTGTTGGCATGGGTCTTTCAGCTACAATGTGGAAATGGGGGCGGGGGGGGGGGGGGGGGGGGGGGTTATAGGGTTTTGCATTCAAAGGCAATTTCAGATGTCAAGATTTTGTCATGAACATGTGAATAATTGAAGGTCATCAACGTTTAACAGAAGACAATTTTAGTGTTTACAGACCTGAAATTTACCTAAAATGATATGACAGATGTAGATCTTATTACATGGTGAAACACTCACTAACATGGACCACTATTATTGTGTATAGCTTTATAAATGTGACTAATTTGATAAGGAAGTCATTACTTTCAATAGATTTGATATGAAAATTATTACTGATATTATATGAATGATTTTTTTTGTAAACCAAATTTGTGAAATTGCAGCAGCTTAAACTGAGAAAATGAGTGTTATTTTTAGAGAGAAAGGAGTGTGAAATTCCAATTTAATCACAGATGTAAAAGCTGCATTCACTAACACAGCATTACATTAGTGTGCAAATTCGTCATACTTCCTGCAACATGTTGTTATGGAGATGAATTTGCGGTCGATTTGGTTGCCTAACAGCTCATGGGTGATTGGCAGGTGGGTGGTCATGGTAGCAGGGGTGTGGGGGAGACAGGAGACGTGCAGGAGTCTAAGGTGGTTATACTCTACCGTTTGTGACATTCTCATGTGAGTTTCCTGGATCGTCTCTGCTCAAACCCACCAGGGATTCACTTAGTGCTGCAACCAAGGCAAATGCATTTACTTCCAGATGACACATATGATGAACAACACATCATATGCTGTTAAATGTATGGGGTCAGTTACTTTACAGATAAATGAAAAAAAAGAAAAAGAAAAAAAAAAGTTAAAATTGGTGAGTATTTTGGGTTTGAGCTTCACGTTCTGTGGTTGTGTGATTCTTTAACTCTATATTGTATAACAATTACAGTATTCATGTTGTTTTCATATTGTTCAGTGAAGTTAATGTAATTTCATGCATTTTACAGATCACGAGGGGAAGAGACATGCAATCCAATGCAATTACCGTTTCATCAATAAAAATATACTTTAAATGGTTTCATAAATCAAAAGACAAACATAATACACAGCTGAGAAAAAGCATAGCCCTTTCTATTAGAAGGCATTTATTAGTTCCCAAGTGAAAAAGAAAGCAGATGAACATGCAAGAAAGCGAAAGAGTTTATTCAAAACTGGACAGGAAGAGACACACACATCACTTGTCCTATTTATTAAAGGAGCATCAAACATGCAAACACAAAACTGGCATGGTATTATTTACTCTGGTACATGCTAGCAACATGCATGAAGAGTATCATTTATCACTGAGAGACAGAAGTTTGTATGAATGAACTATGACATTTTGTATATACTGTATGCTATAACATTGTCTGAATGAAAGGAAACTGAACTTCTTTCAATAAATTTAAAAACAAATGGCTGTCTTTTATACGGAACAAAATTTCTCATTAATACAGTTTGTTGTGGCTGAGGTTTTACGTATAATTCAACATATCTATAAAGCATTACAAAAGAACTAAAATGAAGAGATAATCTGTGTAGTGATACTATGATTTTTTGCTATAAGGCACTTAGATAATAGATAACTACATAACTAAAATATAACTAAACAGATGATTAATCAAGAACATGTGCAGCTATTCTATATAAAGCTATTCTTATGCTAATGAAAAGAGAGATTTATAATATGTCTCGTCAGTGTAAGTGTAACTTTTTCTCATTTATCCCATTCAGAGAGCACGTATCCACATTAAATAAAAATATGAAGACTGAAAGCATGCACTATAAGAGTTCACACAGAAACAAAATGTCTATGAAGAAATCACATGCAAAAATATTTAACTCCAACTGTAACTATGCCACAGAAATGTTAATATAGAAAGACAACTGAGACAGTGTGATACTTTCATTATTTAAGCATAGGACAAGAAAGCTCAAACAAGACAGAAAAGCAGTTATCAGCAGAGAAATGATGCCTTCATATAGACAGGAATGAGCACTTACAAGATGAGACATAGATAAATAAAAATCTGGAACTGTGTATGAAGAGTCACTCCAAGAGGACAGTCTGTGGACAAACAAATTACCTTCACTATCAGACATGGTGCCCTGCAGATCATCCATTAGCACATAGCCACGCCCTCTTGAAGGATCTTCTCTGAGATGTTGCTGTTGAGGGTCTTGGAGGGACAAACATGACCCAAACTGATCACGGGAGTCGGCAGATATGGGTGGGAGCGGACCCGCTGATGCCCGTGCCATACCCATTGGCTGACCCACTGGACTCAGTGGGCTCTCTTCCTCTGAGTTCTGTGCCACAATAGGAATACGTCCACGCCCACCTTGTACAATGGGTAGACTTGTAGGTTTTGACCTGCCTGATGGAGCCTGGAAAGCTGAGGTGTCTGAGGAGGGGTCACCTTCTGCTTTGAGCCTCAGAGATGAACTTGAGGTATCCCTTTTAAGGGACAGGTCAAGGCCATACACAGAAGAGGGTCTAGAGGAAGGTCGTGACCTACTTCCACTAGGGTAAGTAGAGTCTTCTCCCAAAGAGGACCTCATGCCTGGGCTCAGATTTAGGCTTTGGCCCAGATTGAGTGAACCTGCCAAATTGGCCCCAAGAGTGGAGCCCAGGTATTTCTGCTGTTCAGCAATGTTCTTGCGTAGCCCAAAGGTGATTTCATCCTGCAGAAGTCTGCTTGATCTGGGAGAAGCACTACTGGACCCCAAGTAGCTACTATAGTCTGTTTCTAGAGACCTGCTATCCTGGATTGAGGAGTACTTGCTGGTGTTTTTGTGTTTCTGGTAGAGCATAGATGTAGGAAGTTGCTTGGCAGCCTGTTTCTCTAAGGTCAGTCTACTGATGCTGTACTTTTCAGTTTTCGGGAACGCCCGGTAGCCTCCACTAGACACTCCAGTGCTGGGGGTATAGTGATGTGAGAGTCCAGCAAGCTGCTCTAAGCTTTCAGTGCCCCCTGTGCTTCTCCGGAACTCCTGTTTCAGTTGTTGTTTTAAAAGCTTTAGTTCAAATGGCTCTTCCATTGGGTCCTCTTCATCTTGAGCCTTACCATAAGAGTGAAGTCTGGAGGAGCTGCCCAGGTAGTCTGTACCAACATCTGCAGCAGTGCGTCTCAGAAGGCGCTCTGCTTTGGCTAGCTCCCTCTCAGCAATGCCATAGCTGGCAGATGAAAGGCTACCAGTGCTTTTTGCAAGTTCCGCTGCATCTTCTAAAAGCATATAGCTCCTTGGTGTTTGATGTTGCTCTAAGTCTGCATAGAAGGAGTCAGCAGATACATTTGACACAGGACTGACTGCCAAGCTGCCAGCACGCTCTTCTAGGCTGTGCAAGTCAAGGTGGTTACCATATTTTCCTCCCAAGTAAGATGACGTGTCATAGCTGGTGGAAATTTTGGTAGAATCTAATTCAGAGAGGAGAGCAGCTTGTTGTCTGGCTTTCTGCTGGAGCAAGAGCATTTGGTGGTAGCTCTGTTGTTGTGAGGCAGTCAGAGAAGGAACAGAAGAGTACATGGACTGGGATTGGTATGATGACTGAGGCTGGTACAGGGACTGCTGATACTGTTGGTACTGGTACTGGGAATATTTTCCATACTGGTCGTGCTTGGTCTGTGGAGGAACAAATTCATCAAGTTCTGACTGTGGTGCAGTACGTGGTCTCTCAAGCCCATGTCCACTGACCTCCTCTCCAACTCTTGTTTCACGAATGTTACTCACCTCACTGTCAGACATGTAGTCACGGTCCTCTGCAACACTCTGCAGATAGGCCCTTTCCCTCTTCTCCCTTTCTTTAAGCAATGCCTCCTTTCTTCGGTTAATGCCCATCTCCAGGTATCGCAGCTTGGCATCAATCTCCTTTTCTTCCTCATCCAGTTCAGCTTGCTTTTTACGCAGTTTGGAGGACTCTCTCTCAACCAAGTCTAGTTCACGGTCAATGTCCTGCAGGATTTTTGCTCGTGCCATGTTAGTGCTCCGGCAGAGACGGCGACGAGCTGAGCCAGTGCTGTAGGCTGTTTGACCAGCATTAACAGCTTCTTCCTCTGAAGGTGGGTTAGGAAGGGTCCTCTTAACCTTCTTTTGGGTGCCAGATGGAGTTCCACTTGGAGATCCCTTTCCCTTTGGATGACAAATATAAAGAGAATTATCAGTGTTAAATGACAAAACAGTTTTTAAGTAAAAACTTATTTTCAAGCTTAATCATAGTTCATATGAATGACCATAGTGTATTTAAGGCTTTAAAGTTCGTTTCATAAAAAAAAAAAAAAACCTTTAAAAACAAGCAACCACCACCTAAGTTTTCAAGTTTGATTGAAAATAAAGTATAATGGTAAAAAGAAAAAAGTCTCTAGAGGATTTTGTTTGCTCATGTCAGACATGCCTTGAGGATGGGTAAACAAACACATACTCTATATCTGCTGTTCTGCTGCATTGCTTTAAAGGCGCAAGCACTGAAAATATTAAAAAAGCACATCTAACATGTCAATGGCCACTAGGCCTGGGGCAACATTTGAAAAACAAAAGAGAGAGAGTCAATGTAAGCTGAACAACAGCATGAAGATATTACACAAAAACAATCTGATAAATCTGCTTTAAGGCATTATAAATCTGAAATAATATATTATCAAACAATTATGTAAAAAGCAAGTAAATAAGACATGAAATTTCAGCATATTTTCTAAGCTTGTCTTCTCACAAAACTTAAACACTTATAAAAAAAAAATACTGTATACTCACAGAGTAACCCTCAGAATACTGGAAATTTGCTGCTGCCCTTTCTTCAGCAGTTGGGCTCATGGGCTTGGGGTCAGACATTGACCTTTGTATGACCTTGGGAGCCCTAGGACTTGTTGGTGGGCCTTTGGATAGATCTGTGGCAGAGTGTATTCTCTGTGGGCTTGTGTCTCCAAGGGATTTCTCATAGGACAAATACTCAAGGGATTTGCTAGGGGATACACAAGGGGAAATTGGCGAGTACAGTACTTTTGGGGATTTGGGAGGACCTGGGACAACCTGAAGAGTAGAGGCATCTGCTTTGAGGTGAGGAGACTGACCTATATCAAGTGGAGTGGGACGCCTCTTTGGAGAGGAAGTTCTATCAGAGTCAGGATAATCTAATCTAGTATCTACCTGCACAGAGTGCCCCCTAAGTGTTCCTGAGGAGTCTGTTTGTACAGAGATTTCAGTAAGGGCCTGAACTGAAACAGCTCCTCTTTCACCCATGGCATTTTTACCACCACGTGGTCTACTGCGCCTGCTTCGAGCAGGAACTTCCCATTCATCTTGGTCTTCATCATCTGTCTGTACACAGCTATCAACACTTTTTTTTGTACTTTTTTTTTTCCTTCCTGCAGTGTAGGCCTTTTCAGTATTATCCTCTTCATCAGTCTGGCAGCCACTGTCCATTTTTCTTTCTACTGCCACAACAAGAGCCTCTGGCAGGACTTCACCTGGATACATCTGCCTGAACTTCTGTTCTTCCAACTGCTGTCTGAGCTGTTCTTGGAGTCTCTGGATCTGCTCTAACTGCTCCTGTTGCTGAGCATAAGTTTCCTTTTGCATCAAAAGATGGGCCTGTCTCTCCTCTTCCTGCTGACATAGTATTTGCTGTTTCATGGCCTGGAGTTCTTCCAGCTCCTTCTGCACAAGAAGCTGTTCTTGCTCATGGAACCGCTGTATCTCCTGTCTCTCCCACTCAAGTTCTTCAGCCAAGCGTTGCTGCTTCATCTTCTCTAGCTCAAGAAACTCACGCTCCATTTGGAACTGTCCATCTCCTGGAACCAAGGGTGAAGACAGAGCTTCTAAAGAGGCTGCAATTGCCTCCAGTGAAGCATTTGTGTAGGTGTCCAGTGCTGCCACTGTGGTGACTGTTGCAACTACATCTGAGAGAGTTGTCGAAAGGCCAGCCTTTGAAACAACAGTCTCCAGATTTAATGGTAAGTCACTTTGTTCTTCTGCTGTGGTTACATCAATTGTTGAAAGAAAGCTGTGTGACCTAGTGAGAGGCTGATTCTGTAGAGTTGACAGTGACGGCATAGTATCACTTGTGTGCATGCCTGATTGAGTATTGTAGGATGTGCTGAAGATAGAGCCAGGCTGGGTGGTTATGGCATATGTAGAAGGAACTGGTGCTGCTACAGAAGAATAGACAATACCATTGGAAGATCTTAGGACACTAGAAACACCATAGTGGGTTCCAACTGCTGAAGTAATCCTGGCTTGTGTGTACTGTGGAACTGTCATTCCAGTACATACTCCTGTAGACTTGTTCGAATAGTCTACAGCTTCACCTGGTAAAAGTTCATTTTGTTAGATTAGAGTTCAGCAAATACAAAGAGTGCAATGGTAACAGCATTGATATAACCATGCACCATCCAAAGGATGAAAAATTAAAACTCCAAAAAGTATGCTGAATAGCATGCATCGACATGCAAAAAATAAAAAAAATAAAAAATAATAATAATAATATTGAAAAAAAAAAGAAAAAAAAAATATATATATATATATATATTGAGAGCATGCAAAATGACTTCCCAAAAAAGGAATACAGGCAGGCATACAATAAAAAAAAAAAATCAGCTGGGAATAAGTAGAGGTAACTCAAAATGATATCGAGAAGAAAGATCTTCAATGTCATACTGACCTGCCACCGACATTTTTCCAGATGTCAGGTCTACAGCACCTTCAGTGGCTTCCTTGTAATCATAACTATGCTTACTTTTATATAAGAAGAGACCAGCCTCTGCCAAGTTTGTGTCCGACATTGAGGGTTTAATGCCACCCAGACCTCTCATACCATAAGGAGTACGATCGTATTGATAATGGTCATCTCTGTAGCCAAAGCGATCCTCTGGTAATGGAGCTGAGGGCTGCTGAGTTGTACAGCTGCTTGCAAAAGGAAGCTTGTAGACTACATCACAGCAGACTGCTCTTCTTCCAGCAGTAAGATCTACTGGTTTTCCATCATCCTCTGTAATTACAGCAGTAACCACCTCTGCAGTGGACCCATTCATTGCAACCACAGTTTGTGCAGGTTTTACTGTGGTGAGATCAACTGCACCGGATAAGCCTGTTTCTAGATGAGGGGGTATGGTTGCACCAATGCCATTGCTTGCAATTGTAGGAGCCATTGTTACAGGAACAGTTTTAACCATTGTTGTAGAGAGATTTATGGGTTTCTCTGGTTGAGAATCCACAGGTCTGTAAATAATTTGAGACACAGGCTCAAAGGATTTAGCTGTTGTAAGTTGGAGAGGCATTGATGTAGACAGAGATGCATCACTACCATAAGCTACAGTGGCTGTGCACGTGAGGATGGTGATGTTGTCAGTAACCACAGAGACTGAGGAAGTATCAGTGCTTAGGTTTACTATAGATGACTGCACAGCACTTTGCTGACGTCCACCACTATCAATAGCAAGGGACTGTCGTCTTGACTCAGAGGAAGACAGATCCACACCTTTCATGAATGTCTCTAGATCTATCTTTGGGGTACGGAGATCCACAACCTCACCAGGATGGTAGGCATGACCATTCTGCACTTGAGCTGGTTCAGGTTTTATGTTTTCTTGAACAACAGAGATGCCAGTGGCTCTTGGAATGGGACGTGGAGGTGGTGTTCTTTCATGCACAACAGACACTGTGGTTCTTTGGACTTCAGTGGTAACTACCTGAACGCCAACATTTGGAATAATTGACTGAGGCTGCGTTGAGGCTGAAATAGCCTCGTAGACATGACTCATGCTAGAGACTACCTTCTCTGGACCACATATTTCTTGACTTTCAATAGATTCAGTAATTCGTGTGAATGCCAATGGTACTCTAGTTGTTTGTGACTGTGGAGGTGGTTGAGGTGGTGAAGGAGGTGGTTTCTGAGGTGATTCTTGGCTAGAACTTATTGAGGCTTGGGTTGTGATACCTTCTGTAGGTGAACCAGGCTGAGATGGCAAAGTAATAACAACATATGTGTCACGTAAAACCTTGCCAAACCTGGGTGATGTAGGGGACTTGAGAGGAGATGTGGTCTTACTTTCGGCAGAAGGACTCAGATTAAGGACACTATCTGCACTGCTTGTACTCAGAATGGTAGGTCTTGCAGGTGTGTGGGCTGTAAAGGGTGGCTGAGCACCAGTTATGGGTTTGGGAGCTATGGGAGGTTTAGCAGTCTCCCCAGGTTTGTGACTGAAGGTTAGGCCTGCTGGGATAGAGGATGGCTTAGGTGGTACAGGTGGAGGAACATGGGGCTTATAGCCTGAAGTGAGAGGCTGTCTTACTGGTACACTGTCCCCTATGGTTAGCATGCCAACTGGAGTAGTTCTTGGGGGGACCTGTGGTGGAGTCTTTTTGGGATACACAGAGGGTTTGGGTAGTGTTGGAGGGGGTAAGGGCGGAGGAACTGGAATGTCTGCTTTTTCCAGAGATGCAGCTCTGCGTAGTACTACTGGTTTGGGAGGAACTGGTGGAGCAGTTGATACAACACTAGGTACAGTGGGTACTATATATTGCGGTACTGTGGGCAAAGGTGATACACTTATAACTACTGGGGCAGACGGTCTTGAAATTACACTAGGAACTGGTGCAGTAAAAGAGTCAATTTGACTAGGGTCTGATGACTTGGACAAGTCAACAACACCTGTCTGCTCAATTCCTACATCTGTCTCTGTGGCATCCTTTGAATCACTTGATACTACAGGCAATGCTATTTTTCTTTGTAGTGACAAATCATCTGCAACTGGCTCTGAGGCTGATGTTTTCTGGAAAGCCTCATCCACAAGTGGTTCTGGTTCAGTCTTTGTAACTGAAAAGGTAGCTTTCTCAGAGTCCTGTGTTTGATCAGCAATGCTCTCTTCACCAGATTCCTCTTCACCTGATGAACACTGTGTCACTCTTAGATCAGGAATAGGCAGTATTCTTCGTAGGGGTGCTGGCTCGGTTTTTTCAGCTTGGGATATTGTTGTACCTTGTGCCATGCCACTCAGATCAGGACCTGCTTGAGTTGGACTGGTGCCTGGAGTTAGTACTGCTCTTTGCTTATTCATAAGTTCCTCATAGGCTGCTTCTGCATCTAATAATGGTCTTCCATCCTTTCTGGACTGACCTATGGTGCTTGATGACATAGTGCTTTGCTCTTTGCTTGAGTCAGTTTCGGGCAACACACTTTCTGCTTTAGGAACATCTTCTGCTGGCTTACTGTGTGTTATCTCCTGTTCCTTAAGCATAATCTCTTTCTTTCTTTGCATCATGTCCTCATAAACCTCATCAGGTGATCTCAGTGTTTTTTTGGGTTTCTCTGACACAAAAAGTTTATCTGGTTCCTGCTCATGGGATGCATCATCAACAAGAGACTCATATGCATAATCTTCTATCAGCATGCCCCCATAAAGAGATTCTTTACCAGGTGGATGTTCCTTTCCATCATTAGTTGGAGATTTGACCTTGAGCATAATCTCTTCATATGCCTCATCTGCACTTCTTAATGCGTGTTTTCTCTTTTCTTTGGACTGACTATCAGCGTGTTCTTCATCTGTTGGAGAGTACAGTGAGACTGATGTTGGTAACTGATACACTTTTTGGACAGCAACAATCTTCTCTGGAAGAATCTCAAAGCTCTCTGGTTCTGACTCCATGCTTGGGGAGAGGTCTGAGCAGGAAGACCTGCGGAATTCCTCCATCTCTGCTTCTTGTCGTAGCTCTTCTGTGGGAGATGCATCCTCAATTGGTGAGAGGTTGCTTGGCGGAGTTTTGGGCCTTTCTCTCCTTCTCTGTGCCCGTATCTCTTCTTTGTCTTTCTTTGACTTTTTTCCTGTGCCCTTCTGCTTCTCCTGTTCTCTCAGAAGCTCCTCTTCTTCTCGCAGCTCCTCTTCCTCTGATGAATCCTCAATGGTAGGAAGCATCTGACCTGGCTGCCGGTGCTTCGCTTTCCTCTGCTGCTTGCCCTCACCACTAGACCGAACATGACCTGGGCTGCTGCTGTCACTGTCTTCATCAAGTGAAGACAAAGATGTTGGAGATGTTCCTGGGGTAAAACTGGATGCATGTAAACTGGAAGAGCCTTCACCTCTTGACCTGTCATCAGGAGAGTCTGTAAGGCTCTCTAGCTCACCGTCATCTGATGTCTGACGTAAAGTCGCTGTACTGTTAAGTTCAATTGTTTTAAAATGTCGTATACCAGCTCCACTGTCTACTGAAGGTTGTTCTCCTTTAGCTAGTTCTTCAATTTTAGTTACAGAGATAATACTCTTCTGTTCAGGCTCATCTTCTGGACTGATACTGCTCTTTTTGAGAAGGCGTCTCCCTTTGCACAATTCAATTTTGTCCTTTTCACCTTTCTTTGCATTTTGTTCCATTTGCGTCTTCTCTTTATCTTTAATTTTCCGTCTGGCAATGTTTTCTTCATCAGATGGTGATGCATCCTCATCTGCACTCATCTCTATGATCTGCTTCCGGATGAAATCCTCCTCATCCATAGGATTCTCCATTTCTACTTCCTTATCTCTAACAGTCTTTTTCCTTTGCAGTTTAGGTGAAGGTTCACCCTCACTACTGTCCTCAAAAGAATCTCCTTGAATATCAGTTGGAACCAGAAGTTTTTTCCGCTCTTTTTTTGGTACATCAATTTTTTGCTCTTGAGATTCTACATGTTGGTCATCCTCTGAGCTGGGTTCTGGAGACATTGGCAACACCTCCAGTCGACGCTTGACCTTTGGAGTTTCAGTTTGTGATTCCTCTTTAGATGTTGTCTGTGCCTTTAATATTGGAAGGACGGTGCTTTCCAACTTGGCCAAGTCTGAAGGACTCGAAGGGCTGCTTTCTTTATCTTTCTCACCAGGCTTCCTCAGTAGCTCATTCTCTTTCACTGGGACAGGAGCCTCTTCTTTATTCTACAAAATAGAAAAAAAAGAATTAGAATTTAACAAGCTATGATTTCAACCATAATAAAAACATTTATTATATTTATAAGAGAAATAAGAACTACATAAGATAAACATTGGGTTTCTGTAGGTGTCTAGACAATGAACCTAGATTTTCTAAAATTTATCTATACCTCTACCTGAGATCAACTGTGGGATACTGTAGGTGTCTACACAATGAACCTAGTTTATCTACAAGATATCTATACCTCTACAGCTACATGTACAGTTACCTCTCCAGATTCATCAATTTCATTAGACTTTATCAATGGCTGTAGCACATCATCCCATTTTTCTTGTGGTTCAGAGGTCAACTTCCCCTCCTCTGATTTGTTTCTTTCCTGTTGGCTAAATGTAGATGGTGGGGAGACTACTTCTATATCATGGTCTAGGCTATGAGGCACAAAATTAGCTGTAGATTCAAGTTTAGTTTTTTTGGTGACTTCCAGGTCAGCTACAACCAGTGCTTTTTCCATCAGCTCCTCACTGGCTAATTTATCTTTCACACTAGATGTAGTAGATGTTACAGCAGGGGTTTTGACTTGTTGTGTAGACTGCAACTCTTCAGGCTTAATCTCAATTACTGCTTTTTCATCTTCATGTTTACTAACCACTGGGGATGAGGGGACTTGTATTTCCTGGTCAGTAAGACTCTTTGGCGTGGCAGATTGTTCTAGACCTTTTTCTGTCACAGAGTCTGGAATCTGCCTAATATCCTTCTGTTCTGGCAATATTTTTTCTACCATCTCATTCACAGCAGGAGTCTGGGCTTGTTGTGTAGACTGCATCTCTTCAGGCTTAATCTCAATTATTGCTTTTATGTCTTCATTCTGACTAACCACAGGGGATGAGGGGACTCCTATTTTCTGGTCAGTAAAACCACTTGGCATGACAGACTGTTCTACAGCTTTTTCTGTCACAGTGTCTGGAATTTGCCTAATTTCCTCTTCTTCTGGAAGTAATTTTTCTACCATCTCTGAAGCATTATGATTATTAACAGATGATAGTCCATCTTTAATTACTTTACTTTCATTCGCATTCTCTGTAATAACAGCATCTGACTCTGTGTTTTGCTCACATACTTTCTCTGTTTCTGACATTTTTTTCTCTGGTTTGGGAGCAGCTTCTTGAAGGGCTGGAGGGTATGTATCCACCATCTTTTTCTCCCCTATGTTTTTATCTGGACTAATCTCTTGTTCAGAGAAAGTGCTTTCAGAACTAAATTCAAATTTTATGTTGTCAGGCATAGTCTTGAGAGTGACTTTCTGCTCTGTGTTCTCGAGGATCTCTAAATCTCCACCTGCTTGATCTGTCATACATTTTTCCAGCACTATTTTATCTGTGCTCATCTGTTCCTTTTCCAGTGGCTTATCCTCTTTTTCTACACAGAGCTCTTTAGTGCAGTGATCCTTTGGGTTATATTTACTTACATTTTCATCTCCACTCGCCAATAATTCTTCTGTGAAGTTGAGTTCAGTAACTTGAGATGGTGAGAGCTCATCTAATTGTGTCTGTGATGTGTCCTCTACCTCTATCTTATCTTCTGTTAGACTTTTTTCAGAATTGTCATCGTTATTATCTACAGAAATATTATTTGACATAAGAGTAGAATCTTTGCTAGTGACTTCTGACTTTTCTAATGGTTCTTTCATCTCTGGCATTTGTACTATAAGCTCTTCTTTGTTACATACATTTACATTATTTTGGTGGGTTAACTGTGTTGTTTCTGTAAACTGCTCTTCTGTTAATTCGTTATCTAAAATGGCCTCCGCTATGACCCCATTTTCAAGTTTATCTGCTTTATTTTCTGGCTCTGCAGATTCTTCCTGATAGGTAATATCATAGGACGGCTGATCATCACGGGGCTCACTGGACTCAATCCCTGGTGCCTCAATTTGCACAGAGGCCTCAGGTTTCCTCTCTGGCACATCCCCTATGCTACTTTGATCAGGATCAGTAGTTGCTGTCTCGATAGAGCTTTCCTTTACAGGCATGTTATCTACCGTATCTACATTTGAGGGTAGTGTGAGCTCTTCAGATTGCTTCTCTGTAGTCTGATTATGTGGTTCCTTGCTTATAGGAGAGCTTGCATTGAACTCTGTCATTTTGATCTCTGTGGCTGGCTCTGATGTCTCAGTGGATTGTGGCTCTATTTCTTTTTCTGAAATGGCTTCCATGTCACTAATCAGAAGGGTCTGAATAACATTATCAATTATAGGTGCCTCCTGGCTGCTTTCAGGCTCTGTTTCAAATGTATTAGCATACTCTGGCTTTTGGACCTGGCACTGTTCTGGCTCACTTTTCTCTGTATTCTGTACCTCTGCTTGGTCCTCAGTTTGTTCTACAGTTTCAGCCTGTTCTACATCTGCCTCTTTAAAATCTGCTGTCTCTTTTAAAAGATGAGGTGAAGGAGGGGCATCTTCCTTAACTATTTGCTCAGTTATAGTTGCTATGCCCTCTGTGTTTTCATTCAGGGTGCCAGGTGCTTGTTCTTTGATCTCTTCTGGTACTACCTGTGTACTCTTCGGTACTGGCTCTGCTGTAACCCCTTGTTCTGCATCTGTATTTTTGACATCTTTAGCATCAACTTTGGCTGAGACTGGCTCAGACTTGTCAGCTGGGGCCTGAGTTATGCTGGGCATTCGTGTTAGCCCTTTGGCAGGGGTGGCAGTAGGTGCAGGAGAGGAAGGGGTGGAGGATGCAGCACGGGCTGGGGAGGAGGGAGGGGTGGGTTCGTGTTTGGCTGGTAGCTTGGATGGAGAAGGTGGAGGTGGCATATCCCCAAGCTGCCCAGATAGAGCCCTTTGGGTCTGGCAGTTTAGGCAGAGCCATTCTTTCTGTAAAAAAAAAGAAAAGAAAAAAGGAATAATAGCAGATTTGAGATGAAATATTGAAAGTTAAGGTGCTACAATACATTTCCTGCCTCTGATTCAGAGATATTTCCATGTTGCACAACACATTTAACTAATAAACCTCTAATACTTCAGCAGAGGATAACTCACTCTATTTCTAGAGTGCTTTTTAAATGTTTGTAACTTAAGAGATTGTTCATTTATTATTAATAGTAATTATCAGTTCAATGTCAGAAAATCCTGTTCAGCAAAAACTGCACCTCAACAGTTAACAGATGCTAGTGAATATATGGAGTGAACGCATATACATTTGTATGTGTGGAGGTGGGTGTATTGGTCTTTATTTTTAGGCTAATAGTGAAGTAAAACAAGCTAGAAGATTAAGCAGCTTTAAGCAGTGGTGTGTGGATATACTGTATGGTATTCCTCCAACTCACAAAAGCAGGCTACACAAAATTATCTATTTACAATTAAATCTGCTAGCAAACACATTGGAAAATGCAATAAAGGAAATGTGGTCTATAGTTGTTCACGGAAACTAGCATCCTTTCAGCATAATTTACTTGAGAGACCACATGGGAAAAAATTCCATCCCCCACTTAAACTGTGATTGAGATTTGAACACAGCTCAATTAAAACTAACAACTGTTTATAATGGCTGTTTCCCTGATATTCCAGCCCACAGGAATTTATTTAGACAGATTTAGACATGTATTTTCCAAAGAAAAACACTGGAGCTGCTGAAAACTACAAATATAACTATACCTGAAATGTACTGAACCTTGTGACGTCAAGCAGAGCACTCCATGACACTGGATGCACCACAAATGGTAACGTCAGAGATGAATATTACATGTTGTGGGGGATGCAGATGCCACATGCAGGCTGTCCTCTCATGAGGAATCATGCCCCACTGGCTGACGCAAATTCAGAGCGATCTATGTTAGACTTCAGTGCTGAGGCATGCTTAGCTACGTTTTGGTTCTCCAATGGCTTTGCTGCAGGGTTTAGTTTAAATCTAGAGGAGGTCTGGGATCCCTGTGCCATGCAAGGGCAGAGACACTCTGAGATATGGATATTTCATACCACACACAAGTTGTATGGCAAGACCTATTACTGTATTTGGTGTGCAAGGACAGAGTTCAAGGACAAAGACACACAATCCTAATGAAACCCTATAAGATTAAAGAGTGATGTGCTTGTAACCTTATGAATGGTACTTGTATTTCAGCATTATGCAGAAAGGCACATCAGAAGAGAAGGAAATATTATCCTTCCTATATAAGGAAAAAATGACCAACAACTACAAATCAAGGAAATTAGGAAAACAAAAATGTAAAGATTTTCAAACAGTCAGGTCCAACACTGCAGTAAAGTTCCCTGAATCGCATTACTGCCAATTATTATAATGATGACCAAAAACAGATGTCTGCTCTCACTTCTAATACAGCTTGAAACTGAAACTTGGACTTGAAAATGAAAGTTGCGCTCAACTCCTTTTTATGCAATTCATCAGCAACAAAGCGATCTGCCTATGTGCCATATAACAAATGACAAGATAAGATAGAGGCAATGTAGACTTGGAACTGAATAAAAAAAACTAATCTATTTGACTCACAGGCTATCGACTTCAATTATAGTATGAAACATCAATTTTGAGTAATTTTATTCAATCTCTGGCCACTAACAGCTAACCACCTCTGCATGATCTGGCAAGCATACTCATGTATTTCAAAAAGCAGTAAGATTTACTAGCCTTACAAACAGAGGCATTAAATCCAGCAGCCTCAGAGGTGAAGAGACTGTAACTGATGCGAAATAATGAGAGTTCTGGCAGTCACACGATTTGGGCTGAAAACACCGCTTGTCTTCTCACCACTCATTCTTTCATACTTGCTGAGTTTGCAGACAGGAATATCAGACAGAGCTACATGAAGTTTTTTTTATGAGGGTCTATATAATCTATGCCAGACTTCTTTAGAGCATCTCAGGCTACTGATAAGGGATTGTATCTGAGATATATTGCAGATTTTTAGAAAGGGAAATTTTCCACAAAGGATGTAATTTTCCACAAAGTTAATTGAACAGTGCATTTTAATTTTGTAACTTTTTGTGGAAGTATATCCCATGAAGTTTGAATTTAAAAAAATAGCAGTATTTGTGAAAATGAAAATTCCAAAAAGCACAGTAGGAAAAAAAAACAAAAAAAAACATCCCATCCTTATTCCTAAGAAAACCATCTCTCATTTTTATTGTGATACCATTTCAAGAGGGATTTTAGCTTCTTGGTTACAAAAGGTGTAACAAAAAGGTTTTCTTACATACAATTAAGCTCTTCCTTCAATGGGAGATGCCCCTGATCTGAATTTAAGTTTTAATTTTGTCAATCAGGAAAACTGTACTTTATAATCCCTATCCAATGAGCACAGATGGGTGTGCTTACTCTCAAAGCCAGAGTGTGTGTATGTGTGAAATCTGTCAATAAAGGTGTGAAACTGAGCTAAATTTACTAAAAGCCCAAAGACTACCACAGACTTATTTCGCTAATGCAATACACTCACTTACAAACCTACCATGTGAAGTTTCCATCAAAATTTGTTCTTTACAATTATTTTTTACAAATGTAAAATAAATAAAAACATTAATATGGCAATACCTTCAATCAGATGCTTTCCAAACCTTTGTCATTTTAATTTTTGATGCCAAATTTACCACAGTTTTACTGAAGTGACACAATAACTGCATTTTGGTAGAATCACTGGTAACCAAGGTAAATGCTTAAAGGGCTAGTAATGTAGGATTATCAAAACTATAATAGTAACTGTAAGTATACTGTACATTTATCTAGATTTAGATACACAGAATAAGCCTTTTTAATATAATTTATAGATTCAAATGTGACCAAATTAAGTATTCAAGTCAAACTGTTTTCTACTTCTGTCATAAATGCACAATAAGCAAACAAATAGGAAGTCACATTTTCTCAATAACCTTTCCACACACTTCCTCCTCCAAATTCTAATATCATTCACCGCCTCCTCTCTCACTCTCAATGCTTTTTCTTTCTCTCCTCCTCTCACATCCGCCACCCCTCTTCCTCTCCTTATTAGCTAGCTACAGTAGGTCTGTGTGAGGTTCAAACTTCCTGTAAGACTCAGTGCTGGCACCATACGGATTTCCTGGTGCTGCCTGCATGGTTAAAATGTGCCAGTTTTCATTATACCAAGTGTCTGATGTTAACAACACATTAAGAGATACACACATTAAAATCTGAGTTAGCATAACACATGTATTTCTCAGTGGTGAGATTGCTGTCTTTGTACACTTGGTTTGGAGCTTGGTTTAATGGAAAGGGTGCCTAGTGGCTGTCTCTCCGTCATACACACACAAAACACCTTCACATCTAAAAATACAACTGCTTTCAAAACATCAGGGACAGGATGGCACGTGGTGGACACCGCAGGAATGCATCTGGCCTAAAAGAGAGCCTTTTGAGCTCAAAGAAAAAAACACACTGTCACATACACGGCAATAAAAGCTTGCTGCCACAAAGAGGAACATCTCCCATGATGTCCTGCAGTCATTCTTGGCTCTGCCTCTACCACTCTTTTGCCACTCTGGCTATTTTTGCCTCAGTGTACAAGAGAGTATGGAGGCACAGCTTTGACTGCGAGCCAGACAGACAGGTAGAATAAAATACAGATAGACGGAACAATTTAAGTCACACTGTATGATTAAGCCAAGAATAAATCATGAATATTTAAAACTCCAGATAAAACAAAAATTTGGTGCCTCAGCATGACAGGACATTCACATGGACACATCGTCCAGTGGATTAAGAGACTCAGAGGTGTTATTCAGAAATGCAGGCTAGAAATCAGAAGATTGCTAAAGATAAACAAAGCAAACATCATAATCAAACAGACAGGCGGACAGATCTCCATGGCAATGGAAGGCACACAGACACACACGTCTGTACACATTATATAATGTGATCAAATAGACAGATTGGGAGACGGCACTGTAGCTATGGGAACAGAACAAGCAGATAGAGGAAGGCTGAGTAGCTCTTTAAAGAGGATATGAAGTGTTCGAGCTGAAGTATTAGGAAGAATTAAAGAGTTTAACTTCTCATTTCTATGCAAAAATGTAAACAGATGTGCAAATTTTCGGAGGAACTTGTTTATCCAGCTGATCCTGTCAATACATGCAACATATTATTATTATTATTTTTTTTTTTTTACTTTTCAATCGTGTGTGTATATATAATTACATTTTAAAAAACTATCATAATATAATCAAAGAGTCAAAAAACAAACCATTTTGGTGACACATTTTTATACACACACTGACTGTTCCTCAGTTGCGGTGCCATTTTCAGCACAACCAACAATTATGTAAATAATATTTTGTGAAAATACAGCAAAATACTGTATTTATATAACAATACTGCTTTATAACTAAGACAGAGGAGTCTGTTATTTTATTTAAAATGTGTTAAAAATGTAATTTCCACCACAGAATGCTATTCAACACAATAATTACACATAATTTGAATAAATTTTAAAAACATGAAATATATTTTAGAGGCAGAGAAAGCCATCACATTTTGATGAAGAGAACGAACGACATTTTTGGTAATGCTTTACTTAAAGCCTTTATATATAATTCATTATAAAAGTAGTTTTAATGCATTAATTATGCACCTTATAATGCATTGTGCAATCTCATGTATAATTGTAACCACAGTTAAGACATTATAACACTTATCAATTTATTGATACACTATGCATTTTAAATTTGTTTATAATTATCTACGACAAGATATAATGTATTACAAAGCACATTATGAATCATTATAATGCAATATGGCCTTTAATAGCCCTTTATAATGCTTTAGACATAAAGGTATAAGTAAAGTGCTACCACATTTTTTTCTTTGGAATATTTTTGCAATAATGAATCAAGCACACTGAGACTAGGAACACATATTTAGAAAGTAAATTAAGATTTCATTTTGACTTGTATGAATATGTAAACTGGTGAAATGCATATTGACAATATTATTCTCTGTTTTTATCAAGGCTGAATCAAATCAGGTCAAAGACAGAATGCGATCACGCCTGCTCTGCAGCTATAGAGAGACAGCACAATAGCATGAAGCAGTTCTGGCTGCTGGATGCTCAGATTTAGGGAGGTGGTTGATTATGTAAAACTGTGGATTTCTGCTCTGAGGGAGGCCACGCAGTGCTGTATCTGACCCCGGGCTGGAAATACTGAGGAAGGGGAGTCAACTAAATCTATTACACTGGTGGAGTGGGAGGTGGATGGGTCACAGTGAGCATGAGCGTGTGGGCAAAACCTTGGAGAATAGAGGCATGGCAAAAGACAAACAACATGCACTTGATTTCATGTTACACTGGGCTGTCTGTAACTGTATGCATGGAATGAATGGGTCATCTTTGAGGTGGGGGTGCACTGTGGGTAGGGATGACACATCAGGTGGCTGGCAAGTGACTCAAAGCCTAAGGCAGATGGCCAACCAAAAAACCAAAAAACAAAAACCACACCCGAGAGTGTGAAATCTAATCCCTGGTCCAGTTCTCTGTGGGACTGTTGTGAAACTGTCAACACTGTGCCACACAGAAAAAGCGTCACACCTGATTTGTCCAACAATGCCTACCTCATTAGCGATAAAAGGACGATATTGAATTGCTTTTCAACCAAAATTGACATGTGCAACTAAGCGCAGTCCTGCCAGTTAAGAATTTGGACCACTAAAAACATTGATATAATAGTTAAAGGGGTCATATGATGTTGCTAAAAAGAACATTATTTTGTGTATTTGGTGTAATGCAATGTGTTTACGCGGTTTGAGGTTCAAAAAACACATTATTTTCCACATACTGTACATTATTGTTGCTCCTCTATGCTCCGGCCTTTCTGAAATGTGTCGTTTTTTACAAAGCTCATCGCTCTGAGAAGCGAGGTGTGCTCTGATTGGCCAGCTATCCAGTGCGTTGTGATTGGCCGAATACCTCAAGCACGTGACGGAAATGTTAGGCCCTTACCATCTTGTGATGCTGTGTCCTGGCGCGACGAGACTAAAACAATAAAACCCATTATAAACGAGGAATTTGTTGCATTCAGTGAGGACATAATTACTGATTATAATGAATCATAGGGTCTTTTTACGCGTTACGCATTGTGTAAACATAACACCACGTCTACATTTGTGATCGTAGAAACAACAAACAAGCACTACTCTACACTGCTCAAAACTCGCGTTTGAATAGTCAATACCCAATTCTTTAAATATCGAAACGTACTTCCAGGCTGTGAGTCAGAAGCACCAGACTGTCCTTGCGACATTGGAATTGCCCCACTTTATAGTGTTCACAGCCATTCACAGTGTTCACATTGTAGGCTACACTATTAAAAATAAAGGTGCTTTAAAAGATTCTTCACAGTGATGCTATAGAAGAACCATTTTTGGTTCCACAAAGAACCATTCAGTCAAAGGTTCTTTAAAGAACCATCTCTTTCTTACCTTTTTATAATCTGAAGAACCTTCTTTCACCACAAAGAACCTTTTATGAAACAGAAAGGTTCTTCAGATGTTAAAGGTTCTTTATAGAACCATTTAGAAAAAAAGGTTCTTCTATGGCATCGTGAAGCACCTTTATTTTTAAGAGTGAACTCTCTCCTAGGATCAGGAAACAGTCCTCTGTAAAATGTGCTACACACACTTGAATATTTGCGTTGTACTGTTCTGGAACAGTGTTTTAAATATAACACAATCATTCCAAACCTCCTCCTGCCCAAACTAACTCAGCTCTCCATGCCCACCTCCGTCTGTCAGAGGATCAACAGCTTCCTGACAGACAGGCAGCAGCTAGTGAGACTGGGAAGCTAGTGAGACTTCCTTCGCCAGCTGAGGAAGTTCAACCTGCCACAAGAGCTGCTGAAACAGTTCTACTCCGCCATCATTGAATCCGTCCTCTGCACTTCAATAACTGTCTGGTTCAGCTCAGCTACCAAATCTGACCTCAGAAGACTACAGAGGGTAGTCCGGACTGCTGAGCGAATCATTGGTACAACTCTCCCCAGTCTCCAAGAACTGTACTTATCCAGAGTGAGCAAAAGGGCTGGCAAAATCACTCTGGACCCCTCACATCCAGCACACTCCCTCTTTGAACTGTTGCTGTCTGGTCGACGCTACAGAGCTCTGAGCACCAGAACGGCCAGGCACAGGAACAGTTTCTTCCCTCAAGCAATCTATCTCATGAACACCTGAACACTTAACAATAAACACGATCATACATTTATTTATTTAACACACATACTTATTACATTTCAAATTTGCACCTAACATACCTGTACATACTAAATTGTCTATTTTGTATATTGTGTTTGTGCTATTTTGCACATTGTCTATTTTGTATATTTGTATATTATTATCTTTATTATCTGTGTCTTGTCTTGTCACTGTCATTCTGTCGCACTGTGGAGCTTCTGTCACCAAAACAAATTCCTCATATGTGTAAACATACCTGGCAATAAAGCTAATTCTGAATTCTGATAACTTAACCACTGATTTCTAGTTGTGTACTCATTTGGAAGGCCAAACAAAGTACTTTTGCTTTCACAACGAAACACAGCGTCTCCACGAAATGGCAGCAACAGCAACAATACTACAGTGAGAATAAAAGCTACGCCTTCTTTCATTGTGTATACGTTTTGGCGTTGTTATGCAAATCTTCCCACACCGTGACGTAGACATGGGGGCGTGTTTGAATGAGCCGTTTTAGGAAGGCGTGGCAGAGTCTTAACTTTTATAAAGAATATCTCTTTGGGTTTGAGACTTTAATCTTTGCAACTTTACAGATCTTATATATGTACAATCAGCTTGTAACACTCCAAAGACAAAGGAAAACATGAAATCGCATCATATGACCCCTTTAAACAAAATAATCTGATTAGAGTCTGTGGATACACCATAATTAAACATCTTTGGTTAAATACTGTCAAGTTAAAGGAGTATTTCAGGTTCAGAACAAGTTAAGTTTAATCAACAGCATTGGTAGCATCATGTTAATTTCCACAAAAAATAATTTTGAGATGTTCATTGTAATTATGCATGCATTTTGATTATGTCTTGTGGTTATAATATTGCAATAGTCAGTATTTTATTGTGAATGGCTTAACCCCATTCATTTCTGTTATGCCTCACTGTAACCCAGGTACTTGCTTTTTAGCATAGGACAGACATCGAAAATGAAGCTGAAATTACATTAGAGGTTATCGACATTATGATAAGTGCTGTTGGTTGAGCTCAACTTACATTGAACCTGAAATGTTCCTGCAAGGCTTGAGCAAAATGTTCATTTAAATAAATAGAGCATGTTGGATTCTGGGCAGATTCTTTTTTGTTAACAACTGTTTATTAAATTTTCTTCTGGGAACAGTAGTATAAAACAAAAAGCAGCTGTGCAAATTTAGAACCCACCCCAACCCATCCCAACCCCTGGTAAAAATTAAAGAAAATAAATAATAATAATAAAAATAAATTAATTAATATTAATAGATAAATAAATAACAATAAAATAATTTTTACAAAGATTTTAGAAAAGATGACACAACATTAAAAGCTGAATGCCATTAATTTACAGTTTTCACATTAGATCCATGTATACGAGAAGTTGAGAGTTCTATCAAGATGATATCCAACAAATACACAGTCCAGGTTCGTCTGTCCATTGTGTGAGGAGGATTCCAACGGTTGACTAGCAATTTTTTTTGGCGCAGAGTCAAACATATCTCAGTACCCAACAAATATGATAGGTCCTGTGAGAGCTGAGTCCAAAAAGGTGAGAGAGAGGGGCACTCCCAAAAAAAAATACAAAAACGTGCCTAAAGATCCTTGTGAACAGAAATTACACTTACGGGAAGACGACAGATTCATATAAAAAACGTTTCATTGGTGTCATGTAAACCCTATGCAGCAATTTACATTGAATCATTTGGTGATTAGGGTTTTTAGAAGACAATTTAAACATACCCCATACCTGATCCGAAAATACAACATGCACATCCTCATTAAGATCCTAAGCCCAAACAGTCGTAATAGATAAAGGTTTGTATGAATGCTCAAGAAGAAAGAGATAGATGACTGAAGCTGAGGAGGGAGATTCCTCAGAAGGAAGGATTAGTTTGCGCAAAGGGTGAACAGGCAGTTGAGCGTTCCAAGGCACCCATACGCCCGTTGAGCCGATCTAATGCGCAAATACATAAAAAAGGAGGTGCCTGGCAGATTATATTGAGTTTTGAGATTCTGGAAGGATTTTAAACCACTATCATCATAGATATCTCCCAGAGTGTTTACTTTACTATGAGTCCATTGCGGACAATGAAATGGAGTACTGCCTGACAAAAGATTATTACTGTGGAAAATAGGCGAATGCCTATGCCATATTGTAACTAGTTGTGAACGTCTTTCAACATCCCTCCATGTGGAGAGGAGGCGGGTTACAGTGGGACCAAACTGAGATTTACACTGCCTAAGCAGAACCCCCGAAAAAACAAGATGCTTCAATTTATATGGATAAACAATAGATTCCTCGATTGCTCTCCAAGACACAGAAGCGTCAGGATCAAACAAACTGATAAAGGGCGGAGGGAAAAGGCTTGAGCATACAGTCTAAAATTGGGGAAAGAAAGACCTCCATGTAATCTACATCGTTGTAAGGTAGTCAGTTTAATACGAGGACGTTTCCCATTCCATATATACCGTGAAACACATGCATCAATTTTGTTCCAGTAGCCAACCGGTGGAGCGAGAGGAATCATGGAAGAAAAGAAATGAATACGTGGGAGAACATTCATTTTAATCACGATATACGAGCCTGAAAAGAAGTAGGAAGACGAGACCAATTTTCCAAATCTAAGGATACTTTGGCTAGAATACTATTATAGTTATTTGAGATAATTTCCTGCAGGGAAGGAAAAAACATCTATCCCCAAGTACTTAAAGTTTTGAACCAATGGAATAGATATAGAAAGGGACATGGAAACAATTTTAGAATTGAGGGGAAGTAGACATGACTTCAATTAATTTTAAACCCAGAGAGAGATCCAAAATGATCAAATAAATTCAACACATGAGGAATAGAATGTGACCAAAAACAATAAGATATCATCAGCAAACAAAGAAATATGATGATGAGTATTCCGTATAATTATGGGAGAAATAGTTTCAGATTGTCGGACCCCTTGAGCTAAGGGTTCCAAGGATAGGGCAAATAACAGAGGAGAAAAAGGGCAACCCTGACGAGTACCTCGATGTATAAAGAATGGGTTAGAGCGAACAGCACCTGTGAGAACAGCTGCTGGATTGACTTACAGAACTTTTATCATATTTATGAAACTCGATCCTAGACCCAGATGCTGTAGAACCGCCCATAAATAGTTCCATTCTAGCTGGTCGAAAGCTTTCATCGCATCTAGAGATAATACTGTGCAAGGAGAGGATGAACTTTTTGTTGAATTAATAATATGATATAACCTGCGTAAGTTATCTGAAGCTGAGCGAGATTTAATAAATCCTGTTTGGTCATGATGAACTAGCCTATTCATAAATTTCTCTAGATGACGAGATAGTACTTTAGCATATAATTTAACATCAGTCCCTATCAAAGAAAGTGGCCGGTAACTGGAACAGGAAGTCAGATTGTTATCTTTTTTTAACAAGAGAGAAATAACAGCTATATTAATAGATGGGTGAAATGAGCCTTGAGTAACTGAAAAATTTATCATATCTAACATGAGGGGGCCTAAATCCGACCAAAAAGTAGTATACAATTCGATTGGAATACCATCTATGCCTGGGGATTTCACCTTGTTCATAGATCGGATTGCTGACTCCTGCTCCTGAAGATTCTGGGCAGATTCTTAAATGCTTTGTGCTTTATATTGTACACAGACTGTGATGGTCTAGGGCAGTGGTTTTCAATCCTGTTCCTCGGGACCCACTGCTCTGCACATTTTGCATGTCTCCCTTGTCTGACACACTCATTTGAGTTCATGGAGCTCTTCCCTAATGAGCTGATGATCTGAATCAGGTGTGTAAATTAGGGAGACATGCAAAATGTGCAGAGCTGTGGGTCCCCAGGAACAAGTTTGAAAACCACTGGTCTAGGGAACATTTCCAGCCAACCAGCGAGAAATGCCAAGAATGTTGATGAAGAAAGAATAGAGACAGAATGGGAGTTATAGGAGATTCTAATTCAAGTCATATAAATCCATGGAGGAGGATGAAATGAGGCAGAGGAGCAGCGCCACAAGGAATTCCAGTCACATGAATAAGTGAAAAATCTGATGGAGAAGGTGTGTTGCCACTGGAGAGACAAGTAAGAGAAACAACAAAGAGAAATGGAGATAATCTTTGAATGCTAAAGTGTGTCATATTAAACTCTTGTACATATTGAGAGATTTTAAAATATGGCCCCTTTAAAGTGGCCTTTAGAAAAACTCAGCTGTTGCCCTTTAAATCCTGTTAGCTCAAACAGATTACTACACAAACTCGCACATGCTCTCTCGCCCCACATTGTCACAGTAGCACAAGTAGTGTTGAAATCTCACAAGAAGATAGAGAGAGACAGAGAGAGAGACTAAATCTAATCTCAAGTGAGGATGTTCTTCAAATGGAAGCACTTCAGCACTGATCCTGATAACGCAATTTTGTACGGCCTTGAGCCTTTTTGATCAGGACGATCTGACGAATAAACAACACACTGCAAATGCATGTAGTCTCATGCATTAACGTCTACTATAATAAGGCCTGTCTACAGTTAAAAATGACAGGCTGTCCCTGCTTTCAGTTCTGGTCCAAGCTAAATGGGGATCCGTCAGCCATCTTGGTAGGGTACTCTTGACAGTATAATAAGTGAAGTCATTGGCTGCACCATGTGAGGTGAAACCAGACGCACATGCTCAGGCTAATCTGCTTGGAAAACCTGAAATAGACTCATGGGATTACAGAGAGAATGAGCAACCTGGTGTACAAACCCAGGATCAAACGCAGGGGGTGTTTTACACGTGAGAGCCATCAAAGGCTGCGGCGCGGAGGTCAAAGCATGTCTGCTTAGAATAACCTGTTCATACGGATGGAAGAGCATGTGAAGTTCCCTTGAGGAATGTTATAATTTGTTTAAAGACGTGCTCTCACTTGGAATAACAATTCTTGTTGCAAAGAACTATACAAAAATTAACTATTTACCACAGTAAGCAGAAAAAAAAAATTTCACAGAAAAGAAATAATAATAATAATATTAATAACCACCACCACAAAATGCACCGGAATATACCTGATTAGTCTTATTCTGCAGCAACTGATTTGGTTACCAGTTTAATTTAGTGGCTTCTTCCCATATGAAAAACACTGCAAGTTTTTATGTCGGAGGACAAAACTTCAAATGAATACATTTAAATTATTATAGTCACAGTCAAATACACTTACATTAAAAAAAATAAAAATAAAACACACACACACACACACACACACACACACACAGTGAGATTTGATACAGCTCCAGGAAGACAAGTTTGTGTCTCATAGGAGACAATTATTAGCTCTGAGTCACACAGGCAGTTACCCTCACCGGACAAACTGATGTTGACACACCGGTCTGCATGCAAGTGTTGCTCTACACAGTCAAATCACAAAGAGCAAAAGCATTTTTGCTACTTTACCAGGTCTGGGGGGAAAAAGAGAAAATATTTCCAGGCATTCCAAGACTGTGGGAACCCTGTAATTAGCTACTGTAATTAACTACTATATATTATAACTTAGTAGGTAATTATAGAATATATAGTAACTAATTATAGAACCTATTAATCAACAAAAGTCCTTGAGGTTTAGCTCCTTCATCTAGGCAACTCATGCTAATATGAATCATACAATGACAGCAAATCGTATGCATAATAAACACACAAAATTTATCATATTATAGATATAGTTCAGCTAAAAATTAAAATTCATTCTTCATGAGGATGAGTAAATGACAGAATCTTCATTTTTAGATGGAGCAATCCTCTCAAATATATTCCTTTGCACATTTTTAAAAACATTAAAACATACCTTCTGAGTTCACTAAAAAGCAAAGGCTAATTTCCAACAGGAAGTGAGTTGGTGAGTCATCTGAGATGGGATCAGACTATGAGTGCAGACATATTCTTAAACACATTCACTCGAAGAGGCTCAGATTGCATTGGATTACACAGTGAAGTGTCAAGCTTTTTAAGTAAACGGGGACAGGAATGATGAGACTTATGTATAATGCAACAGAACAATCAAAACTTCAAAGAGCAACAGAAAAAGGCCATTCTCCAGAGGAATGCTTGAACCGTAGTTCACCCAAAACCCACTGTAAATCAGACCTTTGATCACCATAAAAAAGGAGCACATACAGTATGCACACTTTGAAAACTGACCAAAAAAACCCTGATGACTCATCTTGTTCACAGGCACATATACAAACTCTTGTCCAATAAAATGCTCTCTAGAATAAGCATGTCCCATTCTCCTAAATTATAAATACCACCTGCCTACGACAAGCAAATGCAAGTAGCATAAATAGTCTTTTAGTTTTGCTGGCCATGATGAAAAACTAAAAGCTACAGGCAGCTAAAAACAGAACAAGCTCTTTGAGGTGTTCCGGCCCAACTTCCTGTTTTAATAGGAAATACATCAATAAACTAAGGAAAAGAATTGCTCAAAAACACTTTAACAAAGAGTTGCAGCAGAACTCTTACCTCTGAGAGATGTGGAGTGGGGTTGAATCCACACAGGTTGCACACAGTCTTCTGGCACTCTGTACAGGTGCTATAGTTGGGTGACTCTCCTGATCCCACATTCAGCTTCACTTTACAGAGTGGACAGCAGGACTGGGCCTCAGAGCTTGAAACTGGAGTCGGAGGCTCCTCTACTTCTGTTGATTTTGGAGGGGGCATGTCCGCTGATGTTTTTCCTTTAGCAGCTGTAGGTTTTGGAGATGCTGTGTCTTTGGAATAAGCAGGTGGTGTGTCAGGAGGTGACTCTGAGCCTGAGTCAGGGAGAGATCCGGGAGGGGAGTCTGCTTCAGACCCAATGGGGGAATCAGGGGGTGATCCTGGAGGAGATTCTGGGGGAGACTTTGATTCTTCCCCAGAAATGAGATTGGTGGCAGAGCTCAGAATGGAAGAGCCAAAACCAAACATCTTTCCAGACACGCTCTCGGTAGACTGAGAAGTTGCTGGCGTAGGTTTAGCCGACTCGGTGAGACCACTGAACCCACTGAAGAGTTTTCCAGTGACCGACTCGCTGGTCTGAGCAGCAGAGCCGGCCTGAGGTTTGGACGACCCACCAAAACCACCAAAGAGTTTCTCTGTGACTGACTCGGTAGCCTGGGCACCTGCAGAGGGTTTTGTCACCTCTGTCAATCCTCCCAGACCAAATCCTCCAAAAAAGCCCCCTCCATCTTGTTTCGGAGTAGTTTTTGCTGGAGAAGGCTGAGGACTACTTTTTGGGCTTTGTGAAGGTTTTTTAAGAGGTGGAGGCTGTCCACGCTTGGCCCCTATTTGTCCTGGCTGAGGTCCCTGCTGTGGTCCAGATTTTGGTGTAGTTGGAGGTGTACTTCCTTTCCCCGTATCAGCAATACTCTGTTGTTTGGTCAGCATTGGGGGCTTCTTCCCTGGCTCAACCTTAGAGGGAGACCCAGACAGTGGCTCTTTTCTTTGTGGGGAGGGAGGTGCAGAACCCTGCTTGGGGGGCTGTTTCATCATTGGAGGTCCAGGAGGATCCATACCCCCCACTGCCCGCTGCATCTGACAGTTCAGACACAACCATTCCTTACCCTGTGGAAACATACAGAGAAAGTCAAGTTATATGAACATAGATGCAGCAAATACCATTTCCGTAAGAATATTGATTAGCATTTCCATTACCTCAAGCTCATTAGAAAATAGCAATCAAAATATTTTCATTTATATAGCCAGTCACTCAACAGAAACACCCAGTATGCAACATATTAATTTGTGGAGAACTTGCTGTTATCGTTTATTCTATGTAATCCTTTATTCTTATTGGATTGATTAGTAAGCTATGAATGTCCTGAATTTCTGATTTAATTATATGACTAACATTTAATTTACTTTTATTGTTGGTTTGGCTACAATAAAGTGTCATTTATTGTAATGCACACTTTAAAATCCTTTAAAAAACAAGACTAAACACTATACACTCATCACTGTATGAGTAATACTGTTATTCTCTCTAACATGGACCAGGAATAATGCCAAACGTCTGTATAATCACTGCCTTTATAACTGATGAATGTAGTTTCTAAACACATTGAAAAACAACTTCCTCCACTTCCTGTCTGGGTGTAATGATGTAAGTGACCTTGTTAATCTTCCACCTTCTGTGCCAATATTTTCCTCCCAAACTCATGGATGAGAGGAATTAGTGCAAGCAGCATTTTAGGCAGAACCAAAGAAGGGTTATTAAAACAAAACCCTGCAGCTTTAATTAACAAATATGAACTGATTTTGCTGATGTCTTCAAAGAAAGACTAGAATAACAGAGCCTTTTACATTGAGTATGAAAAGCTGACAATATATGCCACTCCTATCTATATCTGGGTAAAAAGTGAGACCAATGTGAGATCTATGTGAATGTTGTAGTGAAGGCAGCAGATATGTCTCTTACCGCTGAGTCTGGTGGACTGAAGCCGCACAGGCTGCACACCTGCTGTTTGCACTGAGTGCAGGTGTTGTAGTTGGGTGGCTGGTCTTTAGCCTGCAGATTCAGCTCTGTAGAATTACAGAGAGGGCACATTGCTTTCCCTTGAGCCCCCGGCCCAGGTTTACCCTGCTGTTGAGGTCCACTGGGTTTTGCTGCAACCCCTGGACCAGGTTTCCCAGGCCCTTGTTGCTGGGAACCTGGTCCTCCAGGTTTGGGTCCTTGCTGTTGAGGTCCTGGTCCACCAAGTTTAGGTCCCTGCTGTTGGGCTCCTGGTCCCCCAGGTTTGGGTCCCTGTTGAGGTCCTGGTCCACCAGGTTTAGGTCCCTGCTGTTGGGGTCCTGGTCCCCCAGGTTTGGGTCCCTGTTGGGGTCCTGGTCTCCCAGGTTTAGGTCCCTGCTGTTGGGCTGCTGGTCCCCCAGGTTTGGGTCCTTGTTGAGGTCCTGGTCCACCAGGTTTGGGTCCTTGTTGTTGGGGACCAGGACCTCCAGGTTTACCTTCAGGCCCCTGTCCTTTAGGTGGACCTTGCTGAGGTGGCTTACCCCCTTGCTGCGGAGGACCCTTCCCTGCTCCGCTCTGTGGGCCAGGAGGCTTTCCTTCCTGCTTTGCAGGTGCCTCTTCCTCATCATCACCAAACAAACTAAACTTTGGGATGCTGGCAGAGGAGACAGCAGAAGAGACTGCGCTCAGGGGGTTGGCCCCACTCAAGAATCCAGACGAAAACATGCCAGTTCGTGGTTGTTCTGGGTCTTTGGGCTCCTGCCGGAAATGTGACTCAAGGAGGCTGAGGGAGGAGGGGCTCCGTCCAGGCTTTGGCTTGGGAGGTGGCCCCTCTCCAAATGCATCTACAGTCCGACTTTTACTGAGACCTGCTGGGACTCTGGTGCCACCAGCTTGAGTCTCTGGTGGCCTGTGGAGTGAACAGACATAAGGTCAACTTCACATTCATTAGCCTCAAGTCAACATAGATTTTGAAAAGATTTTGATAAACTGATATGTACTTTATTTACTTAATAGCTATTCTGGATAAATACATTTCAAAGCCCACTGGAAATTCAATCAAATCAAATCAATCAATCAATCAAAAGCAAAATTCAAGCAGCAGAAAAATGTGAATCAAAAATGGGCTCCATGGTCACAATGTAAGATAAACAAGATTGAGACATATCCACAATACATATGCAGTTTATTATTGTTGTCAGTGAATATTTAACTAGTTTATTCATTCTAAGAGTAAAAAAAAAAAAAGAAGAAGAAGTTAATTTTCAGTGTTTTTATCACAATTTAATGTGACAGAAAAGAAATACAAGGGCTAAATAAGTATGCACCAGAACTCAAATTATTCACCAATGGTTACCTATAACCTTCATATTGTGGTCAAAATTTTAAGAAACATATTTGAGTTTCCCAGTTAGGATATTAAAGTTCCCATGCCAGAAGACTGCTCTCTTGGTTATTAGTGCTTTAATAAATAGGATTTTCCTGCATTTGGGCTGTTAGTGAATCCCAATAAAGAGAGAAACCGCCTCTCATGTAAGAAGACAGAGACTGTCACAAGGCAACCTGCCACCTTTCTTTTAGTGCATTTGTCCATTGTGCTCTATTTCTAACAATGTACAGATCTAGTTACAAAAGCCTGATGTCAGTTTTTACATCTGTAAAGTTTGTCTAGCCTTTGTTATTCTAGTAATGCCAACTGAAGAAAAAAGAAGTGTAATTACTTATCAAAATATGATAATTTTAATAGAATTTATTTATTTAAAAAAAGGCTAATTTAAAATATAATTTCTTAGTTTTTGGCCCATTGTCACCATAATTTAATTTCAGTGCATCACTATTGTTAGCTCAATGGCTGTTCAGCACAGCATCTTAAACTGTTAGTGGTTCTCATGGGCGTTATTTTACATATATTTGAGCGTTCTGTCATTCAGCCACCCATAAAAGATCATCACGCCACGTCCAATATTCGTATTGTTTCTGATGGAGAGGCGCGCTTCACTTAGGCATCACTGCAAGCGTTTCAGCACCACGGACAGCGAACAATATATGTAACTGTAACACGGTCCTTGTTTTCAGGTGTAATACTACACGCACGCTCCCCAAAAATAAGCAAAAGCGATCAATGAGCATTGTGGCATTTGTGCTTGCGGTGCTATATTTAGTCATATTCATATTTATATCCCCTCCCCCCATTTGCGCTTGGGTAAAAATAACACATTTACGCCTAAGCAACTTTAAAGGCACAATTCAATTAGCTTTCGAATGAGATCATGTCAAAGGGAATGTCGATCGCCTGCTTTCTACTGATCGAATTTTCATAGACTTTTGTTATTCTCAGGCAGTGTTTTCCAAAGCTGCTCATGACATCACCTTCACAGCCCATAGGAGGAAGATGGAGTGTGCGTGGAGAACGCAACGGATATCTGGATACACAGAGGACGGATATTTGTCAGTATGGATTCATATTTTTCAAGGAAATGCTTATTTGTAATTCAATCAATAATCATGGTGTCTTGCATGGACTGAATATGGCGGTTTAAAGAAAACTATATTCATTAAAATACTATGCACATCCACTGTGCACAAACAATGACCCACCATATTAACGATGATGATACTAATTATAAAAAATGCGTTCCGTTCAAATCAGCGATAGTTCTACCCATATGTATAGCTACAAAACAGAAGTGCACTAAGGAGATACTGAATTGCAATCATATGCATGGCTGAAAATTGGGCTGGATTAAATATCTTGCTATAAAACGGCCGTAAACATGCAGCAAGAGCGTGAATGGGTGTGATCATGTTTTGCATCGGTGCTGCTGTCGTGATGTGCCAACCTGCAGTGCCCTGATCAAAACACAAGCACATCATAACGCGTTCAACACAGGCGCTCTGGCACTGGAGGGACGGACATCATCATCATGATTACGGCATACATTTATAGACACTTCAACTTGCCTGGACTGCGCTTTGGCCATAGCGGCCACAAGCTGCTTTCTTTCCTCCTCAGACAGATTACTGAGGTCTGCCTCCACCCCAGAGGGCATCTGGATGAAGCCACCTTTCCCATCAGGTGCGAGTCCCGCTGGTAATCCAGCGAGCGCCCCTTCGCCGCCTTCTAGGCTCGCTTCGTTCCCCATGATCGACCCCCTTTCCCTTTTAATCCCCCTCCCTCCAGCTAATTACGCGGCGATAGGGCTCTTAATGTCCGGAATAAGGCGACGGCGTCGGTATCCGTGGTTGTTTCGGATGCATGGCGTTTTATTTTTCCATTTCAGTCGAGGGTCTCTGTGGCGATATCGCGCATCCCGAGAGCAGAGCCTCTCCGTGCGGGTGTAGGTCTAGAGTTGTGCGCCTCCCTCCTCCATCCATCCATCCAACGCGCATGTCCCGCCCCTCACCGGTGATCATAAGACGTCGCCGTTGGAAAAAAAAATGGAATTAAAGGGCCAAAGCGCCTTAGAATTATCAAATCTTCTCATAATTATCCTGTTTATTTTGCTTTCAAGCCGAGCCAATAATTCCCTAATTAGCGAACCGATTTAGTGGAGAGCAGCTGGTTTTTTAGTAACAAGACCTGGAACTCTTTGCATTACAGAAAGCATGTTACACATAGGCTTGTAAATATATTTAATTAGGTAGTTGACAGATTACATATCCATTAACTTTTTTTTCTAATATCAAGATTTTTTGTTAATTTATAGACATGAAAAACATGGGCTAGTTGTTGTAAATGCAAGTTCTCGTTACCTTTTAAGGAATAGTTCACACAAAATTTAAAACTTATTGAAAATTTACTCACCCCAGGTTATCCAAGATGTAGATTAGTTTGTTTCTTCATCAAACAGATTTGCAGAAATTTAGCATTGTATCTCTTGCATTTACTTTGTATTATGAATTATGGACTATAGTATTTTGACCTCAAGTAATGGTTAAAAGTTAAAATGATGTAAAGGTGGATTTGTTTTATACAAAAAAACACAGCTAATCGCTTCACATGACATTAACTGATGAGCTGGATTTGTGGTGATTATTGTGATGTTTTTATCAGCTGTTTGGACTCTAATTCTGACGGCACCCATTCACTGCAGAGGATCCATTGGTGAGCAAGTGATGTACTGCTAAATTTCTCTATATCTTTCCTAACTCATCTACATCATGGATATCTTTAGGGTGAGTAAATTTTCATTTTTAGAAAAACTATTATAAAGTTTTGAGTAAAAAGGAAAAAAAAATGTATGTTTTCTTTTACGGTGGCTCCAAATTAAAAATGTATAAGCAGTTACATGAGTTGTTTTGAAGTGAAAAAAAAAAAAAACTACAAGAAATTAAAACTACAGCCTTTGCAGCTGAACACAGTGTAACCAATCAGATCAGAACACCAGGGGGTAACATTTTATGGTCTAAAAATGATTAGTTCTTACTTTAGGCTACTCTCACTTCCACATTATCAGTATTGTATTTGACATTGTGGCATTATTATACGTGTTCCCTCAGCTCTTAGTACTTGAATTTATTCTTAGCTCCCTGCTCTGTTACTTTGGTGATATTTGCACCATTTTCAAGCTGCTTTGAGGAGGAATATAATGGTTGAAGCTGTAAAATAAAACTGAAACAGTGCTGTACCTTTCACTAGTTGTCTGCTTTGGTGCATAAGAGTGAATTACTTGCCGTAAGGTTTAGTCATCCAACCACTGCATAGATCACACATTCACAAACACATCCATTCACAGACTCAGTCACCCTGCTCACAGATCTCCTGCTGAATAGGAATCATGAGTCACTGCATCAATATGTCCATAAGTCATCAATATGTCCTTGGCTCACAGCTATGCCAAGGGCCTGGAGACAGAAGGAGACACTGAAGGAGTCTATCACCAATGACTTCTACAGAGTCAGAGGGAGAATTTGCAGGGACACATTACCCACTTTACAGGGCTGTATGTCCTGACAGTGCCATTTGTCCTCAAAATTAAATGTTAGAGGACACAAAACCTGTTGGTTTCACAGAAAAACAACATTGCAGATGGTAGGTCTGAAGGCTGATTTTCAATGTGCTCCAACAATAGCATGTTCTATGAACTGAAACCCAGAAAGCCCCAGACATGCAACTTAATATAACTATGTCTGAGCAGCCTTGAGGGGTGACGGAAGAAAATCTTGTCTCCATTAGCAACCTTTATTGATTCCCACTTTTTTGCAGAGATGAAGCTGACTGCAGAATCACTCTCACCAGATCAACACATCACTGAGCCAGTTCAGAACAAAACATATGGGATACAATTTGCTATCCAGGGCTGAATACATTTCCTAAAGTTCTTAAACAGTTGCCAAATTAAATGCAAAAACACATTTGGTGAGTCATTCTGAACTTAGAACCCTGTGAATAGACCAAAACAGATCCGATTTTACAGGAAGTGTCCATTTTCATTGCATAATCTGATATGGGGATGTGATAATGCAAGAATCACTTCTGAAACTAAAACCAGAGGTGCTTTATCTAAAAAAAAAAAAAAAAAAAAATCTGAACTATAGCCTAGCTGTTAGCTCACATGCATCTGACATTTTGAGCAGTGGTGATTTCCTGATCCTGTTGCCCCCTCTTCTCCCAATCGTTTTAAGTGCTTTCTGTAGTGTTTCATTAATAAAAATGGCAAAAAAGGCCACAGGGAAAATCCTGACCAGCTAATTAAAGTCTTCCGGATCTCTTGAAAATTACAGACAGGTGTGTAACAGCAGGGTTGGAACCAAACACGGCAGGAAGGAAGATCTCCAGGAGCACGACTGAGCATCCGCTTTATCTTCAGCTATGGTTTTAACAATGCAACAGCTCCATAACAGAAAGCAATTAGGCAAAGAAAATAAATGCTTACTGTAAAAATCTGATCCATAAGTTGTCCATTTACAGGGTTACACCAACCAACATGCTTAATGCATGCATGTGTTATTTTAGTATTTATTTATATACTATTATATGTAAATTTATTCATATTTTGAATTAGCTTTTATTTTTATATTTTCAGTTTTTATTTAAATTTAACATTTTGATGTGCTTTTGTATTTTTTTTTTTTTTTTACATATTTCTATTTAGCATTAATTTTCTTTCAGTTTCAGTAATTTTAATACTTCAACTTATTTTATTTCAATTAGTTGCCAAAAATGACCAAAAAGAAAAAAACTTAGTTTAGTTACCAAAATCAACACTGGTATCACTCTTTCATGTCCACTGCACACACTTCTGCAAGATCTGACCTTTTCATTCAAAGCTCAGACACCAGTCATGCTACTACATGCATTTCATACCTATAAGGATCTCAGATTCCTCTAATGCTTTTTCCGGCTTCCTTTTAACTATTACGTGTTATCCTCTCCACCCTGTTTAACATCAATGACGGCTGTGTGATGTGACAGTGGAGGCTTATTCAGCCCAGTTCACAGCTCCAGGGGGAATTCGTCCTTGCGTGACCAGCTATTGTCCCTAAGCTACATCGAGGAGATGGACTCTTATTTAGATCCACAGATGCTCTAACGATCTCCACACATCAGTTAACCAGATCAAACGGCATTAGCAGTAAATTAAGCTCTCTATCATGACTATCTGCTGTTGGCACCACAATCAGGATAAATACAATGACAGGAGAGTCAAAGATTACTATTATTGTAGTTAGAGGGTTGTCCTACCCTTATTCCCTCTCCGTCTCGTCTACAGTGATGAATGGTGGCCCAGAACAGATAGCCTTCACGACACAGGGCTGACCGCCGGAGCGAACACTAATGACCTTAACGCTCTGAAGCGGAAGTACACACATATATACAATGTCACACACACACACACACACACACACACACACACACACACCACTGTAAATATAGCTATGAAACCTGGTCAAACTGTTTTTACAGTGCCATTCAAAAGTTTGGGGGCAAGTTTTGTATTTTTTTGAAAGATGTCTCTTATGTTCACCAGGGCTGCATTTATTTGACCAAAAAACAAAAAAAAAAACAAAAAAAAAAAAAACAGTAATATTGTGAAATATTATTACTATTTAAAATAACTGTTTTCTATTTTAATATATTTTTAAATGTAATTTATTCCTGTGATGGCAAAGCTGAATTTTCAGCAGTCATTATTCCTATCTTCAGTGTCACATAATCCTTCAGAAATCATTCTAATATGCTTATTTGGTGTTCAAGAAACATTTCTAATTATTATCAATGTTAAAAACAGTTTTGCTGGCTTAGTGGAAACTGTGACACATTTTTTCAGGATTTTCTGATGAATAGAAAGTTCAAAAGAAGAGCATTTATTTGTAATAGAATGTTTTTTAATTATAAATGTTTTACTGTCACTTTTGATCAACGTAGTGCTTCCTTGCTGAATAAAAGTATTAATTTCCTTAAAAAATGTAAACAAACTTTTGAGCTGTACTGTATATTCTATGTATTCTATACCCACTAATGCTCACCTGACTTCCTGTAACAGCATGTCTCTCTAATGAATACACATACACACTCATATACACACATTGTAGGCATTAATAAAACTTTACAATGTGCCAGTGAGTGTGTGTGTGTGTGTGTGTGTGTTGCTGTGTGACATGTATGTATGCCGGTGTGTATGGGTGACTTACAGCACACGGAGAAGCAGAGAAGTGTAACTGAAGCCTGAAACCTAATCACGCACACAGTGCGTTGCTCATTAAAGTTGAATATGGGCTTCAAAACAGAAAATATGGCTGCCATGACCCTTCAGATGAATGTAAGGGAGATAAAACATTGTTAATAAAAGTTACACACAAGCTGTGAGCTTTATATGAATCATGACTAGTCTTCAAAACAGAGCAGTGTGGTAGTTGTGATAGAGACTTGCAAAATAATTTCTACCTGTAAACATAATACAATTTCTGTCCAGAAGATGATGATTCAGAAGTGACTGTGCAAGTGTGTAACACATACAAAGACAACTATCACACATGTGGCAAGAATTATAAGTGCTGCAGAGTTGCAAGAGGAAGTGAGAAAGAACTGACAAAGAGATTTAAAATTGGATGCAGAAGAGAGCAAAGGGTCACATACCTGCACTACAAGCTGACCGTCTGTTGTTGGCTGTAGTACTCATGAGCGGACAGCTCCTTGTGCACTTCGTTCCCTAGGGACGACATTTCATTTGTGGTATATTAGTCGTCCTGATCTCCACATCCTTCATAGACAATCTGCATGTGCTTAATTCCTCCCTTAACACCCCGTGTTCCCTCCCAATGAGCACTAATAACTGGCTGGCTAAAAATACACTCTTAAAGGGAAGGTGTCTCTCATCTCTCTGGCTGCTCCCTGCATCTTCTTCAGCAGAAAGCACACCCCCTTTAATTCACACACACACACACACACACACACACACACACACACACACACACACAGACATACACACCTCTAATCAGCTTTCTTACGAGCCATCGGCCAATCATGGGTCTGGGATAAGACACACTCACAGAATAAGGCACTGGACCATACACTTACAAGCACATGTGCAAGTACTAAGGTCAAAGCCACACTGAAATCTGGGGATCTAAATATAATTTGAAGATGAAAATAAAGTTTATTAGAGTAAAGAAACATTATTAAGTAAAATGAATAAAGAAAATTTTAGTACTGCAATATATGTAGATCATTAGACTCAAATTGGTATGCTGATCACCTAATTTGTAATTCCTTTAAAATTATATTAAAATTATAGTAAAATATATGAAAAATGTTTTTACTGGTGGTCTCAGACTTATTTAACAAAAAAAACGAAACACTAAATACATAAAAATATTTGTATATAAATAAATAAACAAAAGGAAGAAACAATTAAATTTGCATAAAAATTTTTGCAGAAAAATTGCAGAACCATTAAAACCATTAACCATTATTTTTCATTAATTTGCCTCAATTTATGCTGATTTTAATTAAAAAATGTATTACAGTAATGTAAATCAAATAGGAATTACAAACAAACTCATTTTTTCCCTGGGTAGCTATGACTGAATGATATCCTTCCAATTACTTCAAGTTACTGTGTTTTTTTATGCGGAATATAAAAGTCTTACCTTGCAACAATGACACAGGCATGAGCTGCTGTTGTTTTGCTGTAAAGAAGCATCTGAACATCTGTAAATGCAATATTCCCATGTTATTAAACATTTGTCTGCAAGAACTGTCACCTGTTGTATTTATTTATCCGTAACTTAATATTCAGCTGACATTGGTAAAAGACATTATCAATGACAGTTTAACCTCTCTAGGTTTAAGATTAAGTTTAACAACACAACTTTGCCAAACCGTTATATAATAAGGCTCAGAGTATCTCTTGCTCCTTGCATGTGAGCGGGGAGGGACAGTGGCTGGGTGGATGTTTCGTTCAGTCCAGAGTCAGATCAAGGTTAAAGTCAACTGTTTGTGAAAGACGCACTGTCGCTTTCTCTTTTAATGCGATCTTCAGGTTGTTTCTGAGAAGCTGATGCTCATGTCTGCTAGTGCTATTCTGCTCACTTCCTTTAGAAGTTTTCACCTGTTTCAAAGAAGATTTACTCACCCTCATGTCATTCCAAACCTGTATGACTTTCTTTCTTTCTTCTGCGGAACACAAAAGGAGACGTTCTGAAGAATATTCCAAAGCAGTTTTGAATATAAACTTGCATCATTGTGATTTTTAGTGAACAATGACTAATTTTGATCTGTTTTTATGCATGTTGGAATATATATCACAAGTAATAAAGGCTACTTTTCAGGTGCAGTTTGTTCAATTTGCAGTTTGACAGTCCCTGGTTACTATATACTTTCACTATATGGAAAAGAGCAGCATTAATTTTCCTTAAAATTTCTTTTTTAATCAACAGAGAATAAAGAAAGCCATACAGGATCTCAAACGTGAGATTGAGCTTAATTTTCTTTGAGACTTGGATTACTAGAAAATGAAAACCCAACTGCGACCAAAGGACTGTAACAAATGGGATTAAGAAAATTATGAAATGGAAATTATTCAAGCTGTTAAGAAAACGCAGAAAAGCATCATAGTCTAATAAATGCAAATTGTAGGTGAGATTGCCTCTATCATGCTCCAAGGGTTATGCCTCGAAACTCTAAAAGA